>CM067311.1:43998332-44277682 GCA_034231615.1 Meghimatium bilineatum
AATCGATTTGTATAGATTGATCTTTATAACAAATTACTCTGGAACAAGATAAAAAAAGTAGGGGAAGAAGAATAACACACGTGAGAGTATTAAGAAAAAGATGGATAGAACAGTAATCAAGGTAGGGGAGAGGATGAATAAATTATTACACCTATTTTTTCCAACTGCTTTACCACTGACCCTTTCAACAACTGTATAGAATTTCAGAACACACCTTGTTTAATTACGTCAAACATATTCCAACGCTACAAAATTTATTGACATATCAATAACACTACACAATTTAAGACTACACAAGTCTCTGGTCAAACACAAGCTAGATAACTAGACGCTTGCGGGCAAAAACCTGTTGTAGCTCGATTATCTTTACGACGATCCAACTATGGTACAACAAAGTGATGAGGTATTCAAAATTGTCATCTTGGCTCCCGAAGCATAAATCTCTTGGTCCCAGCATTGAGACAATAAAAGTAAAAGTAAAATTAACCCATAGCATTTATTAATGCCGTAGGGGTGTGAGATGTTAGCGATCTCACATTTCACAGGCTCTGCAAATGAGGGCGGTAGCCATCTCCTCTCCCTCGCAGTCTTTACTTCCCGAATTAATCCGGTACCCATTTAAGGCTGGGTCGACCTGGGAGCCGTTGCGATCTGAAAACATTTCCGCCTCAACTAGGGAATGAACCCAGGACCACTCATATGCGAAGCCAGTGCGCTAACCACTGCGCTAACGCGGCTCCCATTGAGACAATAGTGGCTCGCGAAACACAATTCTCTTGACCTAAGCATAGAGACAATCTTGACTCATGAAACATACTTCCAGCTACAACATTTAAATATACTGTACACAGCATGTAGGACTTTCACATGAAGACAAACACAGTAAAAAATGAGGTAATGTCATTCGCAACAAAAAGAAAACCAACAAAAAATATCACTATTCTTATCGGTGATCAACAACTTAAACAGATAAAATAATTCACTTATCTTGGAAGCATCATATTATCCAATGAGAAAAACACCAAAGAAATTCAATACAGATGAAACTGTGTTAATATGGGAAACATGTCTCCTATTTTCAAAAACAAATATGTGAGCATGATATGTGAATAAAGCTATACTATATGAAAAGATCACTATATCATCACTATGCTATATACATATATATGTCATATACTATGCTATATACATATAACATCAACCAATGTCAAACCTGAACAATAACTACAGAATCCAAAAGAAAACTTGTTACAACAGAAATGACTTGTCTACGTAGAATCCTCGGAGTAACATTAAGAAACAGAATCAGGAACAATAACATTAGAAGACTAACAAACACAATGTCAATCCTGGATTACATCAGAAGATAACATATTAAGTGGTTTTCACATGCTTCCAGACTACCATCAGACAGTGCCCCTCTAAAAGCATTACTATACAGACACAATGAATACAAGGACGGCAGCAGACCTTGCAAACAATGGATTAAAGAAATAAAAGAGTCAACGACAACAACCATATATGAAGCACACAAAAAGATATCTCCAGACAACTATCCTACCCCTGAAAGGCATAAAGGGTATAAAGCGAAAAGAAAAAAGCATATGCCCCACCGAAAAAACAAATTAACAGAAAAATCGATAAAAGGAGCTATATTGTCTATCTTTTTTTCTTCTAATTTATTGTCAAACTCCTGCAGATTAGCATAAAGTAGTCCAGTGAGTGTAATACATTGTGGTATGGTTTACAACTCAGCTGCGATAAGTGGGTCTTTCGACATAACACATCAAATTTCAGCATAACTTATGGATCAGTTTAACCATTCATGGGATGAGACAACCAACTCCATCCATTAAACATCCCTGGTCGCCTCGTAGAACATGCGTTTTAGGTAACAGTTTCGCTAGTCTTTGCTCCCTTTTAGGGCCATGTCAAAATACGGACGATTATCTATTCCAAATTCCAATATGTAATGAGTGGGGTACATGTATACATTTCTACCCTAACCAATCTTCACGTGTAGGAGATAACGCGGGTTCATATTTCTCTTTACTTGTAGGAGATCACGCGGGTTCATGTTCCTCTTTACTTGTAGGAGATAACATGGGTTCATGTTCCTTTTCACTTGTAGGAGATCACGCGGGTTCATGTTCCTCTTTACTTGTAGGAGATAACATGGGTTCATGTTCCTTTTCACTTGTAGGAGATCACGCGGGTTCATGTTCCTCTTTACTTGTAGGAGATAACATGGGTTCATGTTCCTTTTCACTTGTAGGAGATCTTGCGGGTTCATATTCCTCTTCACTTGTAGGAAGTCATGCTGGTTCATGTTCACTGTTCAATTGTACACTCCTTGGTTGACCAAACCACCACCAACAGAGTACTATGATGTATGCCACAAGAGTGCCGCGACGGCATTATTTCTAAATTAGCGACAGGTAGTAAATTACCGGTACTGAAGACTACACAAGTCTCTGGTAAATCTGCGGAAAAAAAACAAACCTGTTGTAGCTGATTTACTTTAGGACGATCCATTTATGGTACGACAATGTGATGAGGTATTCAAAATTGTATCTTGACTACTGAAGCATAAGTCTCTTGGCCCCATCAATGAGATAATCTTGGCTTATGATGCATACAGATAATTTCAATGAGTTGATTCAATATAGATGTTCTTAAAAAGCCTACCATTAATATTTGACATATCTCCGCTTGAATTCAGTTGTATCTCCACTGATACAATTGTAAATTAATTATGTTCAGATATTGAATTTCCTTTTAAGATTAGTCGATGATTAACAGATCCTGTACAGAATTGAAACCGCATTATTTTTGTTCTATGATAATGTGTCACTGCGATAGGTTTTTAATTGTTGGTTATTAGCCGATATCTTTGCACAGACTCATGATTTCGGTCTCCCGTAGCGGATACTATAAGGTAAAGTGAAGTAAACCCATATCATTTATTAATACCGTAGGGGTGTGAGCTGTTAGCGATTTGATATTTCAGTGGCTCTGCTATATGAGGATGGTAGCCGTCTCCTCTCCCTCGCAATCTTTACTTCCCAGATTAATCCTGTACCCAACTAAGCGTAGGTCGATCCGGGAGCCGTTGTGGTATAACAAACATTTCCGCATCAACTGGGGAATGAACTCATGACCACTAATATACGAAACCAATGCGCTAACCACTGTGCTACGCGATCCCCTAAAAGATATGCACACTGATGATTCACTTGGCTCGCGGGTTGACTAATTATTTCATTTTGATTCGCTGGCGTTCATTTACAGTCGCACATTAATTAATACCGGAACTTCCCAAATCTCAGAATATGTCAGAAGTTAGAAACCTTTTCTTGGTAATTATGTCGTGAATGTCAGCAATAGAAGACATAACTGCTAAACGTTAACATGCCTTCATTTGATACGTTTTTGATTATTGTCACGTTTTCCTTTCTATTTATATACTTGGTGTAGCCTTGGCTATTTGTAGCATGCGATTCAACGTATATAAATATTGACCAACGGAAAACATGGAAATAATCAAGAAACGTAACGAAAAAAGGTCTCATTCATTCAGCTAGAAAACCTTAGAAGGCCCCTACTCTCTCGATAGCCACGAACTGGTTGTACCAGGGCGAGACCATCGTCAGAGAATCTACAGTTTTGCGTCCATGACCTACAAGGTTGGTTTTTTTATGGTTAGATTATTTCTGAGAATTTCATTGGCCGGCCTTGGCTATTATTGTTGGGTGACTCCAAATATATAAATAGTGGCTAACGGATATCATGACAACAGGTTAAATAGGTAACGAATGAAGTCGTGTTTACTTTCTACAGTTGGGTCTTCCATACTGCAGATAGCTATGCCTAGCGTGAGATAGGACCAACAAATATAGTCCTCAGAATCTCTAGAGAATCAGATATTTTGTTTTTTTATATTTTACTGAGCTTAGGGACTAGTGTATATTGTCAGAAATGAGCGTGGATGTAAAATATGTAAAAAACCACTAAACTTTACTTTGCTGTCTGGGTATGGCCAGCATACCGTCTTATTCACATTCCAGGACTACGTCTTTTATCAGTCGCAACATCCACATCCAGCACGCTCTATAGAATCAATTTCAGCTCGTCTTCCTTATTCATTGTAATTTTCCTCGTATATTTTTGTCTTGGAGGAGAATTACAATGTCTTCGATTTTGCATGTGATTCCGTCCTCTCGTCAGTTTATCTGCTTCTTTACTTTCATGTAATTTGCTTTGACTTTTTCTAAAACTGTTACTAACTTTCGTGAGTGCTTTACAAACTATCACTGTGTTTATGGTTCCTAAATAATGTATAATAGTGAGAAAAAAAGTAACCCATAGCATTTATTAATGCTGTAGGGTTGTCATATGTTAGCGATCTCACATTTCAGAGGCTCTGCAAATGAGGGCGGTAGCCATCTCCTCTCCCTCGCATTCTTTACTTCCCGGATTAATCCGGTACCCATTTAAGGCTGGGTCGACCTGGGAGCCGTTGCGATCTGAAAAACATTTCCGCCTCAACTGGGTAATAAAACCAGGACCACTCATATGCGAAGCCAGTGCGCTAACCACTGCGCTACGCGGCTCCCTATAATGCAGAATGGGGAATGGTCGCCCAAGATGTCGCTAGACAAGAGATATTCCGGAATTCATACACGTGTCGCTAGAGGAGGCGGGTAATCTTGCCAATGACGACGAAATAGTGTGTCACTGACAAGTCTGTAAGCAGCACTATATTGTCGTTGGTGTATTATTTTTTTCTTCCTTAGGACGAGTGTTGTAGCTATTTCAACTGCATATTCTGTGAAGATATTTGAAAATTGTCTGCAGCAATTGGCCTGCGAATTTCCTTCCTGTTTTATTTGCTGTATATATAAACCTCTCAGAAAACATTAAAAGAACATCTGTCCGACGGGGCAGGGTGAATATTTTTGACTAGACACATGATATAATAAATTGAACCATCACAAATATCGGGACAACAGATTGTTGTTTCTGTGTTACCAGGTCTATTGCAGACTAACACTTGTTGCATACCTTCCCATCACGTGATGAAGAGGAGAGAAGCGCGTGGTAATTCCCTATTAGCTATCTTGAGAAAATTCCCGGCACTACTGGGAACTATTCTCGAGAAACTTCCCGGCACTACTGGGAACTATTCTCGAGAAACTTCCCGGCACTACTGGGAACTATTCTCGAGAAACTTCCCGGCACTACTGGGAACTATTCTCGAGAAACTTCCCGGCACTACTGGGAACTATTCTCGAGAAACTTCCCGGCACTACTGGGAACTATTCTCGAGAAACTTCCCGGCACTACTGGGAACTATTCTTGAGAAACTTCACAGTACTGCTGAACACTGTTCTTTACTATTACTTTTGCCATATCATGTCACAAGTTTGCGTTTGTTTTGTGCTGGCGTTGTCAACGTTTGGCATTGGTAGCACAGCCTTGGTATAATAATCGTTTTGAATAGTATTATTTTGGTGTTTAAATCTACATTTTTGTTTCTGAAGATTGTTGTCATTTGCCCTAGGGCTTGGTATGCTTTACTACAGCTATTGTGTATTTCTTTGATGCTCTTGCCGTCTGTTGATACATTAGGAATCAGTGAGTACAATTATTGTAGCTAAGTATTTTCTCGCATGACGATTCTGCTCTCAGTCAGGCCGCTACACGCGTCACATCAACTTTTGTCTCGGCTCTATGGATTAACAGTACGTAAGTAAACACTCGTTCCTGGTGTCGGACAATGGAGGCAGATCTCTCAACATGGTGGCACCTACTTCAGTTTTCTCGACCATAAGTTTAATCTATTAGACATAGTCCATTTTGCTCCTTTCATTAAGTGTGGGTAGCGGAAAGGTTAAGATACCAGACTAAAAGTATTGAATAAATGGATTTAAGAGGTGATTAGTCACAGGTCATATTTTTTCTTTAAGGGCTAACATAAATTAAAACACAACGTACGTTGAGGACAGGTAGGATATCCTTAATCCTAAACCTAAATAGCGACACTCAAAATCAACCCTAACGACCACCTAGCGGTAGAACTTCTGCCACGAGACATTTATTTCTTGGCCCTCAGTTTGTTTTAGCATGACCGTCTCGACCAGAATACCTTTCAACAGCTTTAACTAGGCGTTCATTCCTAACGTATTTGATTTTTGTTCACGTGATTCGGTTGGTCACTAGTTATATACTTGGAGTCTCCTTGACTATTTTTGGCATTCGACTCCAAGTATATAAATAGTGATCAACAGAACACAAGAATAATCAAAACAAGGAGCGAACGAAGGCCCAAATAATTTTGTAGAAATACTTATAATACAGTCAAAGGTCACGGTGTAGATATACCTTTTTTTAAATTATGTTTTTGGTTGTAGGAATATTACTTTACAAAAGGTAAAACACATTTCACATTAACGCTATGCTTATCTTGTTTTAGAAGATTTACAAATCTTAGGGGTTTTTATTTATTACCTCTAATATTTTATGGTAGTGCGTCCTGATATAGCCTAAATGGACTTTGTTGTCCGCTGGTTGAAAACAGCGCGCCTCTTCAAAAGAGAGGTAAACTCATTAAATACTACTACTACTGGTTTAGAAGGTTCACTACCAGTGCAGCACAACAGTTCAAGAAAAAAAAATTGATGCCCTGAATTTATTATTTGTAAATATGTTAAATATTTTCTTATAATCTAGTGTTAAGAAAATCTCATTGCCTATAATCAGGAAGACTTCAGATATCCAGAGACCAGTGGTGTAGCGTCAATACACGACAAAATGCTCGGTGCCCTCTCCCATAATTAAAAAGTAGATCACAAAATATAGTTATTTATTATAGTCATATGTAAATATGTCAATATAAAAATGATTTAGCCGATTTTTATAGGAAACAGTAATAAGAAATAATGCTACAGGGCATAAAGTGGTATAAAGCGAAGAGAAAGAAGAAAGAACAACTATAATCATTGCAGAAAGATAATCGTGGATTTGCTTGATTGTTTAAAAGTTGTCATTTACGCCAATACATTATAGCGTATGAGAAAATTGCATTATAACGTATGTTTCTATCCATAACTGCAACTCTCAATTGCTGCAGAAGACCTGCTATTTGATATTTTAATTGTGATTTCATTTTCCATAAGATGCTGGCTTCAGACAATCATGCGCTTAGAAATAATTTTTGATGACGTGCATTTCTCAAAATTATAAACGGAAATCCCCTATATTTTACAATATTCCATCTGTGCGAGAGCCATAAGCTATTAGTTTGTGTGTGTGTGCGTGTGTGTATAATTAATGGTGTACTGTATAACTATCAAAATATGGCAAAAGTAAGTTTACCAGTCTAAAATATTCTTAACTTTCTTTTGACAACTCCTGTGTGTAAGTTTTCATATGAACATCGATGTGTGTTGAATTTAAAAACAAACTATGCGTTTGTCAAATAAACAAAATTTCGTAATCATAGAAATAGAAATTTAAAATCGACTCGGTATGACAGATTTCCTTAGATAACTCGCTGCGTTGACAAAAATGTTTTGATGTGTATGTCTACTATTTGGGGCGAAAGACTATGAATGGTGCAATGAAGGCCTTTGTGACTTGAGCAACTTAATTAGAAAAGCAGTACAACACAGGTCTTCATAACATCATTTATTACACAATAAGGAATTTCATTTTTTTTTCTATGAGCAGTGTGTTTCGTGGCTGTCGATTTGCTAGATCTGTCACAGCGTTGTTTCAGAGTTTCTAAATGGTTAATAGCTAATATGCTAATAGCCAATGTGAAGTAAGAACAAATGCAGGAGTGTCCAACAATATTCAAATTAAATCAGGAGTTCGCCAGGGGTGTGTCCTATCCCCTCTACTTTTTATAACATATATCGACCACATCGGTAAAATAACGAGTACCAAGGAAGAAGATAACATAAAAGACAAATTGAACGAACTACTCTTTGCAGACGACCAAGTAGTAATAGCGACATCAGAAGAACAATTGTAAGACCATATGAACAGACTCCACGCAACATGTCAAAAATTCAACATGACAATCAATATTGAAAAAACACAAATAATGGCAATAGCAAAGAATGAAAGAAATATCACTATCTCATCGATATAAACATCTTAAACAGGTAAATGGGTTCACTTACTTAGGAAGCATTATATCGAGGGAAGGGAAATCCAGTAAAGAGATACAAAATAGATGCAAAAAAGCATACCAGATTTCATAGGACAGATGACACGTATTTAAAAAAAATATAAATATAGACACAAAAGTTGCTTTATACAAGAGTATTATTATTATTCGATCGCTATGCTACCAGTGCCAAACCTTGACAATTACAGTACATGTCAAAAGAAAAATAGTGACAGCAGAAATGACATGTCTACGAAGAATACTTGGAGTGTCATTAAGAGATAGAATTAGAAACGATAACATCAGACATATAACCAAAACAATACCAGTATTGGAACACATCAAATGACAAAAGATCAAGTGGTTTTCACACGCTTCCAGACTACAGACAGATAGTATGCCACAAATGGCAATGACACATTGACCTAACGGCTATAAAGCCAGAGGCAGACCATGTAAAAGATGGATCACAGAAATCAAAGAAGCCACAGGAACAAGCTTACAAACAGCACACAAGAAAGCCATCTCCAGAGAACTCTTCCACCCCTGACGCCGCAAGGCCAACAAGGACCACGGCGTATAGATAGATAGATATGCATTTCATAAGCTAAGCACTACAGGAATCCAGCATATGTTATCGGTAGCTGCTCAATAACACGCACTAAAACATGACTAGATTGTGTCTTCAAACAGGCAATACTTTCATCGGCTCATTCAGTCGGTAATATTTTTAAGTAAACAAAAGAATACGACCGCAAAACACACGTTTTTAAGTAATCATAAATATAGGGCCGTAAATACGTGTTTCTGGTGGGGATAAAAGAGACGGGAAGAGCTACCTACCTTGTAAAAAAACGGTCACTCCGCGTCCTATAAAAATTCACGACACGCCACAGCTAGAGATCACACAGTACCGAGGATCACCATTTAGATATCTAGAGACTACGCAAACCTATTTCCGAATAACAAAAACAATACCGAAATTACGACAAGCGACAAAATCACTATCAAGTTCTCAATCGGTACTAACAACCGAGAATTAGAAAGAGTAAACAGTTTTGAATACCTTGGTTCTCTTCAGTAACGTGGATTGCTAAGAAGTCAGAAGGAGGCTGGCTATCACGTCAAAGAAGCTTATACGAATTAAAAATATATGGCTGAGCTGCTGCAAAACAATAAACGTAATATTTCTAAGAGCTTGCATACTCCCAGTGGCAATATATGGGTGTGAATCCCAGACAATCACCAATAAAGTGACTGGCATTTGAAACAAAATGTTACAGAAAAATCCCCAAAATACTATGGATCAAAACTATCACCAATATAGCCATCCTAGAGAAATGCATGTATAAGAAAACTGACTAAATAGCATAGTTCTTTCTAGAATAACTTCAATATTTTGACCATATCGAACGCCATGATAGCCTAGAGAAGACCACAATGGAGAGCAAGATGCCAAGGCGACGAACAAGAGACAGACCAAGAAGAAGATGTACGCAAGATATCAAAGACCTCCTTAACATGACACTAAGAGAAGAAGAAAGATTGGCTCAAGATCGACAGAAGTTTTGAAAGGCTGTGATGACTCTCATATCCTGTTCAGGATATGCTACCTGATGATGATGATGATGATGATGATGATGATAATGAGACATACAGTACTGAGGATCACCAGGTAAAAGTGACTGTTTAAAGTTGCAGTCGCAGCTGACTTTGCCTCACATCGTCTTAGTGGCACGAACTATATTAGAGTTTTGGAAGTAAAATAAAGGGCTGATTAATCAACAACAACAAAAATGACTAGTTTAAAAAAGTTATATAAAAAGTAAAATGATTAGTCAAAAATAAACTGATTTAGTAAAGAATAAAGTGATTACTAAAGAATAAAGTGATTAGTAAAGAATAAATTCATCAGTAAAGAATAAATTCATCAGTAAAGAATAAACTCATCAGTAAAGAATAATCTCATTAGTTACAATTAACTGATTAGTAAAAAATAAACTGATTAGTAAAGAATAAACTGATTAAAAACAAAAATTAAATGATTAGCAACAATGAAAGGATTAGTTACAAGTAAATTAATTAGTTAAAAATTTAATTATTTATGTTAAAAATTCGACGTTCAATTAAAAAAAATATCTAATTAATTAAAACTAATTTCATTAATTTTAAATAATCTAATTAATTAAAACAAATCTAATTAATTAAAAACAATAATGTAATTAATTAATAATAAATTGTTCAATTACATATAAGCTGATTAGTAAAAAATTATGTAGAAACAGTCAACTCTGTATGTTGACGGAATAAGGGTAAGAATTCATACTCCCGCCCTTTTCCTAAAGAAATACATGATGACAATTGGCGATAAGAAAATAGTTAATCCGAATAAACAATCTCATCTCTTAGTGGTTTTTCTCAAAACAAAAAAAAATCATCATCAGAAACCCCACAAAAACGTAGTGATTAGTACTTTTTACAAAAATAATATTTAAAAAATACCGATAACAATACCCTCCTCCTTACCAAAGTCGTGAACGAAATGTATAATTTTATAGAAGAATATTGAGAACACCGAGAGCACATCTTCAATTTAAAAAAACCAAATGAAGGTATTTTGAAAGAAATTCATTCATGAGAGTTCTCAGACCAAAAATAGCAAGGCCACAATTTTGCACAGATCAGAGGTTAATGGGGCACATTCTAACAACAATCAACTTGAAGATCATGAGGGATAGAGTAACACCACAACAGAAGATACTGGAAACCTTGGCATTAATTATAACATTGGGGAACATCGGTATCAGAATTGATTGATAACACACAAGACAGAAGTCTATGAATGCAGATATGATACGTAACGCCATTAAGAATATGATATGAGAAGGAGAAGATGAGTAAGAATATGATATGAGGAGGAGAAGATGTGTAAGAATATGATATGAGGAGGAGAAGATGTGTAAGAATATGATATGAGGAAGAGAAGATGTGTAAGAATATGATATGAGGAGGAGAAGATGTGTAAGAATATGATATGAGAAGGAGAAGATGTGTAAGAATATGATATGAGGAGGAGAAGATGTGTAAGAATATGATATGAGGAGGAGAAGATGTGTAAGAATATGATATGAGGAGGAGAAGATGTGTAAGAATATGATATGAGGAAGAGAAGATGTGTAAGAATATGATATGAGGAGGAGAAGATGTGTAAGAATATGATATGAGAAGGAGAAGATGTGTAAGAATATGTAATAAAACATTCGGAGATTTTCATACATTTAATTAATGTGGTAAAATCATTTTATATTTTTGCTAATCTTTGTTCTCAAACCCCTGCTTAGTATTTCTTGTAGCAGTACAGGTCCTACTAGATTTCCGGCAGGGTGTACATCATACAACAGATATGCGCTTTGCCGCGGTTTTGTTTCCGCTAATGGCACAAAACTACCGTTTAAAATAATCTCAATTAATTGAATACATCTAGGATTCTATTGAAGATAGTACTAATGTTTAACGGTTGTGGTTCTTGTGGAATGTATATACTTGTGCAGTATCTGTTATTGTTCTCTGTACGTCGATCGAATGTTCAATTCATAGTTTGTTATGTGACGTATTCTTTCCAGAACGTAGTCCTCATGAATCTTTTGAAATCCCCGCAATCTCTGGCAAGTTGTCCTACCTCCTCTAGCGACATGTGTAGGCATTCCTAAATATCTCGTGTCCAGCGACGTATTGTTCGACCTTTCCCTCTACTGCTTTCTATTGAGTGCCCCTCCAGCAACACTCTTTCCATGTCATCGTATCTCTTCACATGGCCGAAAAAAAACCTAACTTTCTTCTTAATATGGTTTTTAAAAGCAAGTCTTCTTGAACGTTGATTGTGCATAGCACGTCTTGGCTGATCTTCCTTGCTGTCCATGATACTCTAAGGACCCTTCTATAGCACTTCATTATTTCGAAAGCCTCTGTTCTCTTGAATGTAGTTTTATTGATTATCTATGTTTCGCAGTCGTAGTTCGCCACTGGGACCACACATAGCATAGTTCCGTTGTCTGCAACCGTGCCACAGTTTCATTAGTTTATCACATTCGTAAGGACACTCTTGGCACACTACTCCTATAGTCTGCAGGTGTACCAAGTTTATCACATTCATAAAGACACTTGATACAGTACTCCTATAGTCTGCAGGGGTCCCCAGTTTCTAGCAATTTGGGAATATACACGTTGGAATTCTTGACTAACATAGCATCTTTTTGGGGATCAGGTGTGATCTAATTCGAGAAACGTGTTTAACTGAAGTTGCGAGTCGAATAGATGCCAGCTGAACGTATCTGGTTCAAATCCCGTTTGTAGACATGAATATTTTCTAATGTCTTATATAACATTGCGTCCTTTTTTAAGGATACAGAATGATAGAATTCGGAAACCATGTTGACTCTAATTGCGAGGTGAATTGGTATCAGCTGATCGGACCTGGTTCAAATCTTGTGTGCTGCCATCATATTAAAAAAAATATGATGGTTGCCAGTGACTCAATTTTCATTTTGAATCACATTTTCTAATATATTGAACTAAATATTTTTAGAAGTGTTAAAAAGATTTGGTGACAATATTAACGTAAACACAAGAGTGTGGGGTCAATGAAATGATTTGTTGCTGATCCAGAGGTCCATATGTTCATGTTATTTGGCCTATTTATATACAATCCGTAGTAATAATTCTTCTTCTTCTTCTGCGTTCGTTCTCAAACTCCTGCAGATTAGCAGGATGTAGTCCGTAGCACGGAATGCGCTGTGTCATGGTTTAACAGCAGTGCTGCGATATCTGCACCATTCGGCCTGACACATCCGGCTTCAGCATGGCTTTGGGTCACTGACCCTATATGGGATGGGACAGCCAACTCCATCCCATAACCTCCTTAGTCGCCTTTTACGACAGGCGTGGAAGGTAAACAGTGTTCCTATATTCTTTACTCCCCTTTCGGGACCCGGCAACACACGGGCGAGTAATAATAACTGAAAATACACACTACACTGAATCTGATATTTCTGAAAGGTAATCATATAGTATAATATAGTAAATTATATACAAAGAAGAATTAGACAAGACAAGCAAAACTACATAAACAAAATATGCCTGGAAATAGAAGGGCAGAAAAGCCAGGGTAACAGTAAAACGATGTTTGAAAATGTACGACACCTAAGAGACAGCAAACCTCAACCATCATTAAAAGTGCTGAAAGATAAACAAGGAAACATACTAACAGAAGGGAAGAATATCTTACATAGATGGAAGGAATACTGCAGTGAGATATATAATGACCCAAGAAAAACCAAAAACAGAACAATAAACGAATATGAAAAGGAGCCAGAACTCACAATGGAAGAAGTAAGATACGCAATAGAAAGTTTAAAGAAAGGCAAAGCCCCAGGCAATGATGGCTTAACAACTGAAATGATACACGCAGGCGGCGAGGCCGGAATCAAGATTTACCACAAACTCTGCTGCAAAATATTGGAAAGCGGTACATGGCCGGATGAATGGAAAAAATCATTATATATACCCCTCCCAAAAAAGGCGACCTTCAGATTTGCTCTAACTACCGAACTATATCCCTTATAAGTCAAGCAAGTAAAATAATGTTAAACATCATAATGCAAAGAATCAAACAGAAATTAGAGATGGAGATAAACGAAACACAGGCTGGTTTCAGATCAGGCAGAGGAACAAGAGATCACATTCTTAACATGAGATGGATCATAGAAAAGTGTAGGGAATTTTCAACTGACCTACACATGTGTTTCATAGATTACTCAAAAGCGTTCGACTGCGTCCAACACCAGCAACTATGGGAGATAATGAACAGCATGGGTTTCCCAAGACATCTGATTCATCTAATAGAGGAACTTTACCAAGATCAAAAGGCTGCAGTGAAGTTAGAGGACGATCTCTCAGAGTGGTTTGAGGTACAGAGTGGAGTAAGGCAAGGGTGCACACTCTCCCCATACCTGTTCAACATCTACGCTGAAAGTATAATGAGGAATGTGAGAGAAGACATACACAACACTGACTACCACGCTTTAAACATAGGTGGATTCCTAATCCCGGAACTACGCTACGCAGACGACACAGTGCTTCTTTCAAATGATATAAAGGGATTGGAACAACTAATCAAGAACACAAAGAAATATAGCGAAGCACAAAATTTGTATTTAAACACGCAGAAAACAAAAATCATGTCAACAGATATAACAACACAACAACCAAAATTCAAAATAGACAATACCGAGATAGGATGTGTGGATAAATTTGATTACTTAGGAACAAACATCAATGGTGCAGGAGTCTGCATGGCAAAAATAAGGAAGAGATTGGCAATGGCATATTGCAAAATAACACGGCTGAAAAACATATGGAAAAACAACAAAATAGAAACGAAAGTGCTAATGTTACGAACTTTTATTTTTCCGGTTGCAACATACGGCTGTGAAACATGGACTCTAAGTAAAACAGCGGCAAAGAGGATCAGCGCCTTCGAGCTGAAATGCTACAGGAAGATACTTAGAATATCATGGAAGGATAAAATCAGAAACTCAGATATTATAAACACACTGAATATTCCAGAGTGTTGGTTACTAAACACAATAACAAAAAGAAAACTACGCCTGTTTTGTCATATAAAGAGACATAGCTGTTTAGAAAGACAAATATTGGAGGGAAGAGTACCTGGGAAGAGGAGAAGGGGCAGACCAAGAAGACGATGGACTGACGACATTAAAGATAATATGAATACATCGCTAGAAAATGCAAGCCACATCGCCCAAGACAGAGGTTCAGAGAGTTCATTGGGAAGACAACGTTCTGGAAGGAATGCGTCACATGACAATCATATAGCTATGCAATTATCATAAATCGTTCGCAACATCATTAATATGGAATATTTTGATGCGAACATAAGCAGTCACTGGATTGTGTAGTAGAAATAAAGAGAATACCGCAATATCAACTTCAAAATTAATAGCCGCCTTTGTGTTGTCGGGGCCCGAAAGGGAAGCAAAGAATAGCAACATTGTTTACCTTCCATGCATGTCGTACGAGGCGACTAAGAAGGTTATGGGATGGAGCTGGCTGTCCCATCCCATATATGGTCAGTGACCCACAGCCATGCTGAAGTAGGATGTGTCAGGCCGAAAGGCGCAGATATCGCAGCAATGCTGTAAACTATGACACAACGCATTCCGTTCTCCGGACTACATCCTTCTGATCTGCAGGAGTTTGAAAACGAACGAAGAAGAAGAAGAAGAAGGAGAAAATAAATAGCTATTTTTGTGGAAGTTCGTACGTGTGTTTGAAGTGATCCAGAGAAGAATTGCAATATCGACTTCAAAACTTGCAGATAAAAAACAACTACTCTTTAACAAGGTACTTAGCTGCATAGAATCCAGATAGTCGTATACTGTTTTACGTGTGTTTTTTACGTGTGTTTATATTTTTACGTGTGTTTGAATTACGTGTGTTTGAGTTACGTGTGTTTTTTAATCTGTTTTCTGTGTTTGATTGTTTTATTTGTTTTCTGTTTTTTTATTTGTTTTCTGTGTTTGATTGTTTTATTTGTTTTCTGTTTTTTTATTTGTTTTCTGTGTTTGATTGTTTTATTTGTTTTCAATTTTTTAAATTTGTTTTCTGTGTTTGATTTTTTTAATTTTTTTTCTGTTTTTTCATTTGTTTTCTGTGTTTGATTGTTTTATTTGTTTTCTGTTTTTATTTGTTTTCTGTGTTTGATTGTTATATTTGTTTTCTGTGTTTGATATTTATGTGTTTGAATTACGTGTGTTTGACTTACGTGTGCTTTTTATTTGTTTTTATTTTTTTATATAATTTATTAAAAAAATTGTAAATTTTTTATAAACAATGAATTACGTGTGTTTACGTGTGTTTTAATTACGTGTGTTTGAATTTTGCGTGTGTTTGAAGTGATCCAGAGAAGAATTGCAATATCGACTTCAAAACTTGCAGGTATAGAAAAACAAATCTTTAACAAGGCACGTAGCTGCATAGAATACAGATAGTCGTATATTGTTTCTTGTCATAGTAATAATTGATAGGTTACATATAGTTTATGTAGCGTCCTCGTCTTCTGCCTGTTCTCAAAGTCCTATAGATTCACAGAATGTAGTCCGGAAGGTGGATTGCGTTCTGTCGTGGCTTACAGCTTAGCGGCGGTATGTTGTGTATTTCAGATGGACACATTCAAATTCAACATGGCTTCTGGATCACTTTGACTGTCTATAATGTCAGCGGTTCTCAACCTGTGGGTCGTGATCACTATGGTATCAAACGACCCTTTCACAGGGGTTGCCTAAGACTATCGCAAAACGCATATTATGAAGTAGCAACGAAAATAATTTTATGGTTAATTTTTTGCCCTCGGCAAAAAAATGGCGAAATGAATAAAACACGTTTTATCTAGTAAAGAACTACACAATAGATGTAGTAAAGCATACAGCACCCTAGGGCAAATAGCACCAATCTTCAGAAACAAAAATGTAGATTTAAACACAAAAATAACACTATTAAAACGATTATTATGCCAATGCTGTGCTACCAATGTGAAACATGGACACTGACAGCACAAGATAAACGTAAACTTCTGACACCTGAAATAGCATGCTTACATAGAATCATGGGAATATCGCCTAAAGACAGAGTGAGAAATGAAGACATTAGACAAAGAACCAGCGCTGCCTCAATTTTGGAAATTATTAAGAGCCAACAGATCAAATGGTTTGCACATATCAGCAGACTACCACCAGACAGCATACCACAGTAAGCTATGCTACACAGATACAGTGAAGACAGACCTAGAGGCCGACCACGAAAACGATGGACCACCGAAATAAAAGAGGCGACAAATTCCACAATATACGCAGCACACACGGGGCCATCTCCAGAGAACTATTCTACCCTTGACGCTGAAAGGAAATAAAGCGTTTAGCAAATAGATAGATCTAGTAACGTCTATGATTTATTTAGGTCTTACACGTGTTCTATAATATACTATACTGCACATTGAAGTTTCAACAGGGCCGTTGATCCGTCGTCTATTAGGTGGTAGAGGGAAGAGTCTCAAAGAATAAAAGCTAAGGAAATGAACTTGTTATGCTGGCCAACCAACTTTTAAGAAGTGAGATGGTAATGAAAGGTGTCTGGTAGGTGACGTATGCATTTTGCTTAATTTGTTTTCTGTGTTCGATTTACCTAAAGGGGCTTTAAAACCATTAATCCCAAGTTTCTACGACTCTCATCTCCAATATCCTTATTTTTATTTCTGTGGTGATGTGATACTTCCTCCTTCACAAGCGAATATGAGCATAGTATATAAAATAGTTCGTTTGATTTCTTTGTTTGTGAGTCCTCTGATATCTGATGAGTCGAATTCGGGCTCTGAAAAATATGTTGCAGTGTGAACAAGAATATAGTAGCTCTGGATATGAGGGGAATCTGATCTCCTGTTTCGTTCTCGTCTCTTTTGAATAGATGAAGTGTTCTACTCTATTCAAAGCTCTTAATACCCACACATATAGGGCAATTACAGACTGGACGGTTAAGAACTGTGCATTCCCAAGAGATTAGGTGAAATCGCGCAGTGTTTGAGAAATGTCTTCTAGTAGTTCTCACACGATGTACTCTTACCTTCAATTGCAACGCTTACCTACACACACTTAAGCCATGAAACAGTCGCACATGTATGCAGTAAACATGAGTATGTTGTAGAACAGGGGACGGGAAACTTTTTGTCTGACAGAGCCATGGACACCACATATTTTGAAAAGTAATTCTGTGAGAGCCTTAAATTTTGTTTAAAACTAAAAATTCAAGTAAACGTGTGCATTTTGTGTAATTTCAACAGTAAAAGTATAACTATTATGTCTCTCAATAAGAAAGCCACAAACACCACCACAAGATGACTATCATATTATGAAAAGACCAGAACAAGTTATAATTCTACGTCTCAGAACAGGACACAGCCGACTCCGCAGTCACATGTATACAAAGTTAAAGATTGGCAACATGGCCATGTGTACATGTGGACAGGCAGCACAGAGTGCCAAACATATACTTCAAGAGTGTTCTGAGTATGAAACGCTGAGGCAGACATATTGGCCAGAGGAAACAACACTGGAATCAAAACTCTATGGGACACTGTTTGAACTACAAAAGACCGTGAGTTTTATTAAGGAGACAGAATTACAGATATAGACATGTTTCAAGTGAACGAAAGAAGAAGAAAAATAAGTCTCTGAATTCTTTTTAATAACATTGTTATGCTGTTGCTAATCAATAATGAGTATTTCTTACCATTAATGCGACTTCCGGTGAAGAGCTGCAGTAGACTTTAGCTTATTTGTAGAATTAAATATTTATATGCAACAACATGTAGATTAAAGGAGTCTAAAGAAACATTATTTTAATAATTGAACATTTGTCTGCGAGCCAGATGCAGCCATCAATAGAGCCATATCTGGCTCGCGAGCATGGGTTCCCGATCCCTGTTGTAGAAGTAGACATACTTTGCTAAATGGTTGTGTTGCATATCATGACGCTCACTCAATATAAATTTCTTTCCTTCTTGTAAACTCAGATCCTTCTTCTTCTGCGTTCGTGTAAACTCAGATCCAGCAAGGCGTCCATCTATTTAAAGTCTGCTCTGTTTCTTTGTGAGTTATATACAGTAGGACCTGGGGCTAACTGTAGTATGCTGCTTCTCTGCAAGTCACTAAATTCACTAATAGGCATTGTATTTGCAATAAAGTAATGTACTTTTAGCAATGCACAAGTCTCCTCAGATGATATGAATGCATTGTCCCGCCCGGGTATCTTCATGTCACAGATGTTACTGCAATATGCTATGAAAGTTGTAAGATGCTAACAGAGAGGTTTGGTATTGATGTTAATAGCTCAAAGTGTACCACAAGTCATGCAAATGTCACAGATATCCGATCTAAAGTTGCAGACAATAATACAAATCTGTAAATTATGATACAACATATTTTCTGTCCTTAGTTTTAATTGCTGCTAACCAGCAGATGATTGTGAAAATAAACTACATAAATAGAATTTGTCATATGGTTACCACTGCAGCTGCATGTATTAATTCAAGAATAATGGGTTTATAAACATGGACCCATAGTTGAACTTCCTGAGTAAATAATGGGTTTCTAAACATGGACCAATAGTTGCACTTTCTGAGTAAGTAATAGGTGTCTAAACATCGACCAATAGTTGCACTTCCTGAGTAAGTAATAGGTGTCTAAACATCGACCAATAATTGCACTTCCTGAGTAAGTAATAGGTGTCTAAACATCGACCAATAGTTGCACTTCCTGAGTAAGTAATAGGTGTCTAAACATCGACCAATAGTTGCACTTCCTGAGTAAAAACAAAAATGGATATCTAAACATGGACCAATAGTTGCACTTTCTGAGTGATTAATGGGTTTCTAAACATGAACCTATAGTTGAACTTCCTGATTGAATAAACAGATGTCGTGGTTTTCTTTCTATCTAAAAGTCTTGTTGGTTAGTCGAATATTGTTTAAGAGTCGCTTATGGTTTATAGCTTAGCTGCGATATTTGTTCCTTTCGTCCTGACATACACACATCCTGCATAGCTTGTGGAGCACTCTGGTCCTCTGTGGAAAAGGGTAGACAGTCTCACATCTAAATCGCCTTAGTAGCTTCCAACTAAATTGAGGAAAAATCATATTGCCCCTATTATTTGCTTCCCTTAGACGCCCCAGCTACAGACTGGCGTAAAAACAATTATTAGCTTTTAGATTCTGGACATTTAATGACCTGCCTATATGCAGAATAGTGCATACACTATGCTGTATTATTAACATAGTGTACCATTAACTATTATTAAATACATATAATTATCTAAGTAGTTAAATAGTATAAAATATGTAAATAAGCTTATACAGGGCTATGTACACTGCGGTACTCTATCGCATACTGCAACAAGTGATAGAATATTATCTTTCACAATCGTCGCGCCAGTGCAGCTTTGTCGGTCTTCGTTCTAATGCCTTGATATGTCTTCGTTGCTATACGCTGCAAAATCAAGAAGTGTCTATGAAAGGCATACAAAACAGCTCAACTAGTTTTCCTTTCGGAGTCTCTGAAAGTAATTTGGTGTGCGATGACATGATCGTATCCATACCACGAACAGTGTTCAAAAGACCAAGATGGATTATATTTATACATTGCTGATCAGGTTTCAACTTCGCTTAGATGGGTATGTCGTCCGTTTGCCAGATGAGCGCTTTGCAATAGAGAATATCCTATTGTGATATAGTACAGGAGTTGGCAACCTTTTACTAACTGTGTTGCAACTTAAGGTTTCAAATTATTCAGAGTGCCAACATCACATATCATTTTATACAAGTCGTGGTCAATATTCTTATTTTACCATATATTTTATTTTTATATTTTAATTTTAATTAAAAGTGCCATTTGAGATTGTTTGGCGTGCCAAGTGTGGCACGCGTGCCAAGTGTGGCACGCGTGCCAAAGGTTGCCGACCCCTGATGTAGTATACACATTTTTGTCCTTCCACAAG
Source organism: Meghimatium bilineatum (assembly GCA_034231615.1). NCBI lineage: Eukaryota > Metazoa > Mollusca > Gastropoda > Stylommatophora > Philomycidae > Meghimatium > Meghimatium bilineatum. The sequence goes on from CM067311.1 coordinate 44,019,130, forward strand.
ATAGTATTAGTGTTTTGCTATCACATATTATTATATTCTACGATCCATCATGATGACGTATATGACTCTGAAGATCAATTTGTGCCAAAAAGAGTATTTCACAGTATGTACAAGGAATCACAGGCCACGTATACCATTGTGTGATGTGTATCTTCTCAGACTTGTAGCTCTTGAACTATTTACTAAAATTTTCTTTCTCCTTTGTTGTTATAATATTCTTGATCGTAAATGTCTATATAACACAATTCAAGACATCGTGTTCTCATGAACCTGTTGCAATGTATATACATGCACATCCCGTTTACATAAATCTTTGTATCGAAGTAAAATATACATGCACATCTCGTGCACATAAGTCTTTGTATCGAAGTAAAAGGCGACCGCGAGATCTTTCCCCAGATTGTAATTCTCCATAAAGTAGATGCTTTATTATTCTGTAATCTTCCAACCTCTTAGTGTAGTCCAGCAATCTTCAATCCTACTAGTGTAGTCCAGTCATCAGACTATATGCAGACTATATTCTGACTGTTCCATCTTCCTAGTGTAGCCAAGCCATCTGACTCAATGTAGACTTAACATTGAAAATACTGTGGTATTGCCTGTTGTCTCCATTATATTAGTGTCAATGACTTTGTCCTTTTACCAACTCCAATTTATGAACATCTTTATTCTATTGTTATTGTTCAGACGAATGTACGATACCAAAACGTCGATTTGTATAGTTCTTATTATTCTTATTACCATTATTTTCAATATCTTTTAATTATCAGTAGTAGTAATATTGTGTAAGACATACGTATTTATATTATATTTGCTGTTCGTCTGTGAGATCTACAATTAGACAAAGCGCCTTAAAGGTAAATTTATAATGCACTGCTGTGGGACGCCATAGCTGTTGACTGCGCAGCCGTTATTTTCAGATTCGTGCAGGAATTACAATCTGTGAAAATTCGAAAGAAACAAAAACGAAATATGAAGTAAGAAAGCTGTCCTTTCTAAGACAATTTTTGTAATATAATTTTCTGAGTGTGGATTGGATTTCTCAAACATCTACATGTGTTTGAGAGGAGGACCACTCGAGATGGACCAAAGAATAGCAATAATGTTTATCTTCCATGCATGTCCTAAGAGGCAACTAAAGAGGTTATGGGATAGAGTTGGCCGTCCCATCCCGTATATGGCCAGTGACCCAAAGCCATGCTGAAGTCAGATGTGTCAGGCTGAAAGACACAGATGTCGTAGCAATGCTGTAAACCATGACACAACGCATCCCGTTCTCCGGACTACATCCCGCTAATCTGCAGCAGTTTGAGAACGAAAGCACCGGAAGAAGAAAAAGAAGCACATGCGTACTCACAAACGAAGTTTTTGTCACCTCATCGACTTTTTTCAACTCCATTGCTCATCTTTACCTCCGACGGAAAATCATTGTCATCATTATCACTAAAGAACGTAGACTGTAAGGCCAGCCAAATATGGCCGGTACTTAAATTTTTTTTTCATAACCATACTGGCGGTACTCTGAAAATGTAGGGCATTATCACGAACTACACACACGAATTTTGAATGCATTCGATTTAACATATCATGACAGCTTTTATTTTTAACATGTTTTCTTTAACCTTCTACGTCTAATCACACTTTATAGATATATTGAGGGTTCTGCTTGTGGTAACATTAAGCTTGTTTTACTACGTGTCAGCTTCACGCGGATCTATATCACCCAATCTATTGTTTATATTTGTGATTATAAAAGACTTACTAACGTTCTCAAGCTGGGTTGTCGCTGCTCTTCAGCAACACTAATAAGCTGGCACAACAAAAAACCTCAAGATTGTGAAAGGACGACAAAAGTACGAATATTGCGTTTAGAATAAAAGTGAATGGGCTGTTTATCAACGGTCTCAAGAGAGAAAGAGAGCAAAAATATGCGTCTCTTTGCACTTGTGTATTTATGGGGGATGATAATGATAAGTATAGCGGTGGTAACGATGATATTTATAGTGATGATTGATGATACTGATTATAGCGATTCTTCTTCTTCTTCTTCTTCAGCGTTCATTCTCAAACTCCCGCTGGATCTCCCTTGTAGCAGGACCATTTTCCTACTACAATTCCAGCAGGATGTAGTCCAGAGAATGGAAATGCGTTGTGTCGCAGTTTTATGTGCGCCAATGACCCGAAACATCCGTCTTCGGCGGGTTTAGCGATTATTATTATTATTATGATTATAGTGGTAATAATAATGACTAGTGAGATGGTGATTATTATACTGATGATGCTGACTATACCGATGATGATGATGATGATTACTGTGATGATAATTATAAGGTTGGTGATTATTATAGTGATTATGATAATGATTATAGTTATCGGGATGATCATTAAAGTTATGGGGAGGAAGGTATTTTCCAAAATGGGAGTAACGATGATTTAAAATGTTGAGAACATCAGTTAGAGAATAGGATAAACCTATTTTGATGAACCAAGTTGTTTTTTTTAAACTAATGAATGTTTATGCCAGGCCGTGTACTTGTTAATGATTAAACAGTGAAGAACTGTCTCATGATATATTTCATCGTAACATAGATAAATGTAATAAATCTCAACTGGTAGAAATCATTCATTTGGAATATTTGGATGCAAACATACTCAGTTCACTGGATTGTGTAGTAGAAATCAAGATAATAATTGCAATATCGGCTTCAAAACTTACAGAAATAAAAAAATAAAAAAAATACTCTTTAGCGAGCCAAGCCACTATGCTGTACAATGAAATCACATCGGATTAGAGAAAACCAGTATTTCCAGTAGCTACTTACAGTTGTGAATCACGGACACTTACTAAGTCAGTGGCAAGAATAATTGATGTAAAACGTTTAACTGAATAAAACTTTAGACTCTTGTCCGTGGATGTAGATGTTCTAGATGGAATGAGAATTTCCTGAAGAGAGACATGAAATATCCCCGAAACCTCTACGCCATTACATCCAACATCACTGTCGGCACACAGTGATGCAAGACATCTGTGCATTCCGTCTATGTCTCTAACACACGGTGATTTTACGAGTACACATCGAATCTGGAAAAGGTAACACACGTTAGAGGGCAGCGTAGTGTGTGAATCAATTGAGTGGCAACGAAGCTACAATAGTCCAGCACGACACCGGCTGTCGGAAGAATGAAGTTCATGCTCGAGAACACACAGAAGCCACATGTCCATGACCCCATTCAAAGTAGGAGTCATGACTGAAGTATTGGATGCGCCAACGGGAGCAAACACTTCTGGGTATGGAATAAAACTGTGCATACAGCTCCCCATTGCACACAGGACAAGCATGAAACAATATTGCGGAGTGCATTATTAAATCGTCTGATCGAAGCAGTGTTGAGACTCGAACTCTGTTCACTGCAGGCAACGTAGAAAGGGGGGGGGGCGCAAGTCTCGAAGGACACTCCAAGCCAAGCCCAACCGACTGCCGACCGTTGCCCATCACGGTTCATACATATAGAATTTAGGTCAATACCCAAAGGCCCACTGCGAAGCTCCTTGTCCGAGATTCGTATTTTAACTTCGTCTTGTGGTAATATACATAATGGCGAAGAGTCAAAATACACAGACTGCTCCTGGCGATGGATTGGAAGAGTCATATCAAGCGGACGAGGCGAGTTCGTAAGAAATAGGTCAAATCCTAGACCCCCGACTTGTTTGGCAAAGCAGCAACTTGTCTAGGAAGGTATATCAACCATGAGTCTAATTCGACTGTCGGCTTTAACAAACACGGGTCAAGCGGAAGAAAATTGGCTCTGGGACCTACGGACACAAAGAGTGGTAAAGAAATGGTCTTTCTACAGGAGGAACAGCTTCCTGGCTGAGAAGCGCCTCGTCGGAGGAAAGACAAGCAATGGGTGACCCAAGAAACTAATAGCTTGTCTCTTGGCGTATATTCCTTCTGAGTAGAAGGCTCCTTTACTAGACGGTGCACTAAACTGAAAGCTGAAACCTCCTGCGTATGAGAGAAACTTCTCCACTGTACATGGGAAGTAAGCTAATGGCTCGCACTTCCTGGAGTTTGAAAAGAAGAAGATCATTAAATGCTACATCCAGATTTTAAGAATGCCATGGACTGAGAAAAAGACGTTCCAAGAAGTTATAAGGACATTAAACGTCCAAACAACTGTATAATAAGAAAACTAACATTGTTTGGTCATATACGGAGATTTAATAGCATGGAAAAATTAAATTATCAATGGAAGGTATGATTGCTGGTAATACGGGTAAGTTTCGCACAAAACGACGATGGATAGAAGACGTCTCATGTTGTTTACACATACCACTGGTTGCGGCAGGTTAACTATCCCTGAACTGTGGCCTATAAAGAAAACTACGCTCTGCACAAAATATGTCATCTGAATGATGACAGTTGCATTAAAAGAAGACTTGCCAGTGGCAAGAAATACAATAAAATATATCATATAATGGACTAAATATAATGGATACTTACAAGGAACAAATGACACGAGTGGAAGATCCAAGTTCAGGGAAATGTCCGAGGACATATATAGAGCAAAAGTCAGACAATGATCGCCGAAGAAGAAGAAGAAGAAAAAGTCAGACAAAGAAACAGGTGAAAGAGAAACATCAAGCAGCAGACAATTACAGTATATCCGAGTGTCAAGACAAGAGACATAACATGTTGAAAATCCATTGAAATTAATCTTTGTTGCTGAGACAGCACTTGATCCCAGCTGATCGTATAACGCCAGCCTCGTGTTAACTGAAAACAATGCTGTTTTTCCTTCTCTTCTATTTGAGATCTCATCACTAAATATCAGATCGTTGCAACACATTTTTGTCATCGTTAATTGCAGGATTAAAAACCGAATAAAAGCTATACATTCGACATTACATCACACATGAACACGCCTTGTTGACCGCTATCTTTTGAACTGTTTTGTAAGTCGATTTCTTTTGAATAACAGATTTTCATAGCGTGTAGATACATGTTTTCTCAAACAAAATCCTTCTGTAGATTTAGATCCTGTCAACTGTTTATACATAGCGTAACTCATCTTGGCTGATACGATCTTTTCATTGGTCACTGTTTAGTGTCGCAAGCCAATAGTAATACGTTTCAGCTAAGATGAGTGACAATGTCTGTAACTAGTGTGCAGGACCAATATCTCAGAAGGGCTTGGCTCAATGGGCTGCTAAGAATTCAAATCCAAGTTTGGAGAACTCTGGATGGAGAAGATTAATCGAGATTAGTTACTTTACCGTATATGCTTTATTATCATGGCAAGTAACTTATTACATTTCTGAATACACTAATTCTGTATCAGTTTCTGATGCACTTCATTATGATCCTAGTTGTCTATAGTAACTTATTCAGGACGTAGCTATCAACCAAGAATTTTCTATATGTAATGATTTTCTAGGCAATATAAATAGGTTCGTATGTTATCATTGCTTTCTGAACTGTTCAGATGAACAGTTGCCTGTTGTCGGGGTTTGAACCTGGTACCTTGGCCGTCCAAAACGCGCCCTGTACCACCCCCACCAAAGAAGTGGAGATTTGCTCACATTGCACAATTTATATAACAAATTCAGGTTTATTCTTACAATTTTAGTGCATGTTTGTGCTTACTTTTATAAATTCCTTTAATGTCGAATGGTTCTCAAATCGTTCAATATCGAATCGTTCAATATCGAATCGTTCAATATCGAATCGTTCAATATCGAATCGTTTAAACTACTTTAGAAAATTTTGAGAAGTGATGAAGTCACAGAATGTGAAAGGTGAACTGGAGAGTTTGAAAATATTAGAGGAATAAATGTTTCTGCAATAGTGGCGTATGAAGTAATATTTTAAGTAGTAATAGTAATATGAAGATGTAGAATTGCTAGGCTATGTGCGAGATATTCAGACCTTTAACATTAGAAAAAGTAAACCCATATAATTTATTAATGCCGTAGCGGTGTAAGATATTAACGATCTTACATATGCTGCGGGAATGAACTGGAAAATGAACTCAGGACCACTCATATGCGAAGCCAGTGTTCTAACCACTGCTCTAAGCCGCTCCCCCCTCCCCCCGACAACCTTCATCATTGTCTATTGTCTATCTCCAGGTGAATGATTGTTGATCGCATTCACACTTGCCGTTAAGCGTAGGGGTGGTATCTTAAGCTGTCGTTTCAAGGCGAGATGTGTCGCCGAGGTTGCATTTAGACAATGTTTGTTCAAGGTTATCTTAATGTTTTCTATCCACCGTTTTCTTGGTCTACCTTTGGCATTACGCCCGGATAATCTTCATCATTATGGAAGCATTAATGTAAATTTACTGGGTAAAAATTGAGGAATATTTTACAGTTATGGAAGCATTAATGTAAATTTACTGGGTAAAAATTGAGGAATATGTTACAGTTATGATTAAATGATTTAACTTTTGTTTCAGGTATATTGGAGAAATGGCCATCTAGAAAGCAATGACGATGGCGGACTTCCTATGTCATGGATTCAAATAATGCGTTGTGCCCGTGACAGACATGAACAGAACGTGGAGCTTGTTAGTAGAGAATCTGGTTTATATGCTTGTTCAATCAGAACAATTGGAAGTGGCGAAGAACTTCTCATATGGTACGGGGAGGGGCTTGCCCGAGAAGTAGGCGTTCCCATACTAACTCCATGTCACATAAGAGGTAGGTTGCATTACAATGGAGTATTTTTAATTTGCATTCTATGGACTATATCTAGCGCAGTATGAATACATTTTTTAGTGTTACTTTTACTTTCGACTTACTCCCTAAAACAATCCATACCGAGGTGGTAGCTTGAAAATAATAGTTGATAGAATATCCTGTTCGTGAAGTAGCGATAAACTCATAATTCTTAGCTGTTGTGATTTTATAGGTAATACAAATGCGACCATTTGGCTGTCATTGCTTTCTAAACGACCCGCAGGCATAGTTGCATGCGGCGGGGCATTAACATGTACTGTGGCTTTCCGAGATGCGCTCCGTATCTCACCGCCGCAGAGCCAAGTAAGTAACTAAAAGATAAAGTAGAATATTTGAGATGTAGATATTCAGATGTGATTGTATTACTGTGTACACATGAATGAGCGTATTTCTGTGTACACACGAATGAGCGTATTACTGTGTACACATGAATCAGCAGAAACAATGTTGGAAGTGATGACAGAAGAAGACCTTTGACACGAAATAGACAAGCGAAGAATTATTGTAACAACTGCAGCCTTTGACACGAAATAGACAAGCGAAGAATTATTGTAACAAATGCAGCCTTTGACACGAAATAGACAACCAAAGAATTATTGTAACAAATGCAGCCTTTGACACGAAATAGACAAGCGAAAAATTATTGTAACAAATGCAGCCTTTGACACGAAATAAACAAGGGAAGAATTGTTGTAACGAATGTAACCTTTGACACGAAATAAACAAGGGAAGAATTGTTGTAACGAATGCAACCTTTGACACGAAATAAACAAGGGAAGAATTGTTGTAACGAATGAATGTTATTATTTATGATTGCGACACAATCATTAGTAATAAACAAAACAGAAACTGGCAGCACATACTATTCAGTATGTTGCCATCAACCCAGCATTTTTTGGTTGTAGTAATTTTCTGGGCAATATAAATACGTTCAGTATTTTGCAATTGGTTTCTGAATGGTCGGGATGCGCAACTTCCTGTGACGGAATTCGAACCCAGTACTGTGGTCAACACAGAAGTGCAGTGTACTACGCGGCCACAAAGCCGAATCATTAATAATAGCTATATAAATGTTGCCATATGCAGTAATATTGTGACGTCTCAGAATATTTGTAACTCCTTCAATCCACCATCTTCGTGGTCTTATTCTGTAGTTTGCTGTTTCCAGTTCATGTTGGATACTCTTGCCGATGGCCAATAAGGGTTCATCCTCACTAAGTAACCAAAACATTTCAGTCTTTCTTTTTTTCCCTAAAATATTTGACCACAGACGTTGTTCCAACAGTCGTTGTAATCTCTTCATTATTATTGTTGCATTTGTTATTATTGTATATGTCTCACTCACATGTTTCATGTTATTACATTTGTTACTCTTGCATGTTGGTCACTCACACCTATCTCATTGTTACATTTATTGCTATTGTATGTGTGCTATTTGTTACATTTGTCACTCCTATTTGGGTGTCAATCTCAATTGTCGTATAAGTGACATATCTTGAATGTGTTAAATCGGTGTTAGTTTCTGTGTTATTATTGTGGGAGAACTTCCCTTCGCACTAAGGAGACGTCGCAGAAACAAACTTTTTGTTATTAATATATATATATATATATATATATATATATATATATATATATATATATATATATATATATATATATATATATATATATATATATATATATATATATATATATATATATATATATATATATATATTGCATTATTTTAAAATAATCTGCATCAGATCCTGTGACCAAATTTTTCCGACAAAAATAATAGGAAACTAGATTACAGTAGAAGTTGTAAAATACTGGCAAAAATAAAACTGGACTAAAAACACGTCTCTACTTAATACAATGAAAATTTATGTACACAAAAATGCGATGGAAAAATAAATTTAAAAAAAAAATAATAATTAAAATTGGTAATTAACTAATTTGGTTTGTGAGTTCGTAGATGCCCGACGAGTCCGATTCCTGCACGGAAAGTTATATTGTAGTGCATGCAGGAGAAATGAAGGTTCGGGGTAGGAGAGTTTAATGAGTTGTAGCAAATATATCAAGGGATATGAGTTGTGGTAAATTAATTAAATAAGCACCTGTCTCAAGGATGATTATAATTGTTTCATAATTTCTATTTGTTTCTTGTCACATGTATGTATTCATTTTTATATATTCCTTGTCCGGTGTCGCTTCACCTCTTCGGGTCAATCTACAATACATATGTAAACGGGAACATCCATAATTCTTACTGTCCGTTTTCTTTTCTATGTTTAAATTTTGTTTGAATTGTTTTCTTGATGAAGACCTTTTGGTCGAAACGTCGATTTGTGTATGTTATTATGTGTGCCTTCGGTGATTAGCAAAACTTCATTACCTTATCCCTGAATTTACCTGTTGGATTTCAGTTTTGCACAGTAAATGCATATTCTAGATTTATTCAGTTGTGGTAGATTTATCCGAAACTACGAATTCTACGAATTGTGGTAGATTTATCCAGAGGTATGAGTTCTGGTAGATTAACCCAGAGCTACGAATTGTAGTAGATTAATCCAGAGCTACTAATTGTGTTAGATTTATCCAGGACTATCAGTTGTAGTAGATTTATCTAGGACTATTAGTTGTTTATTTACCTTTCATGCCTCTCACCCATAAAGAAGAATTATGTGTGCCTTGGGTAATTAGCAAAACGTCATTACCCTGTTCCTGAATTTAACTGTTGGATTTCAGTTTTGCACAGTAAGTACATATTGTAGATTTATTATGGGCTACCAGTTGTGGTAGATTTGTCCAGAGCTACGAGTTGTGGTAGATTTATCTGGAACTACGAATTCTACGAATTGTCGTTGTTGTTCGTCCAGCACAAGTGATGATGACCATTTGTTACATCCACTTTTGAAAATTCAATTTTGTTATGTCCTTGATTATGAGTTCGTAGATGGCTAATGATCCCTATTCGAGCTGTAAATGTCCTTGGACAGTTCGGACATGGAATGACGACTGTAGATGGATCTTGGTCTATCCGTGGCTTTCTAGCTGCTCTCCGCTGATGAACTGCTTCATTTCTCTTCTTTTCACAAGATGATGCGCTCTTTTATATTTTAGAACGCCATGTAGATCTATTTTGTGCAAGTTCTTCCAATGTATCGTGGACTATTTCAAAGGCTTTCAGTGAGTTCTTTAACGAGTCCTTGTTGCGCTTCCTTTGGCCACCTTGAGATCGTATACCCTTCTCTAGCTCACCATAGAGAAGTTTCTTTGGCAGACATTGGTCTGGCATACGCACCAAATGACCTGCCCAACGAATTAAACAAATTTTCGTAGATTTATCCAGGACTATGAGTTGTGGTACATTTATCCAGAGCTATGAGTTATGGTGGGTTTATCCAGAGCTACGAATAGTCGTAGATTTATCCAGAGCTACAAATTGTGGCAGATTTGTCCAGGACCACGATTTGTGGTAGATTTATCCAAAGCTACAAATTGTGGTAGATTTATCCAGAGCTACAAATTGTGGTAGATTTATCCTGAGCTACAAATTGTGGTAGATTTATCCAGAGCTACAAATTGTGGTAGATTTATCCGGAGCTACAAATTGTGGTAGATTTATCCAGAGCTACAAATTGTGCTAGATTTATCCAGGACCACGATTTGTGGTAGATTTATCCAGAGCTACGATTTATGGTAGATTTATCCAGAGCTATGAGTTATGGTAGATTTATCTAGAGCTACAAGTTATGATAGATTTATCCAGAGCTACGAGTTATGATAGATTTATCCAGAGCTACGAGTTATGACAGATTTATCCAGAGCTACGATTTATGGTAGATTTATCCAGGACTATGAGTTGTGGTAGGTTTATCCAGAGCTACAAATTGTGGTAGATTTATCCAGAGCTACGAGTTATGGTAGATTTATCCAGAGCTACGAATTGTGGTAGGTTTATTCAGAGCTACGAATTGTGGTAGATTTATACAGGGCTATCAGTTGTAGTAGGTTTATCTAGGACTATTAGTTGTTTATTTACCTTCCATACTTAGCACCCATAATTTATTTAATATAGCTTCATAGCAGCCGAATGCGCGTATGCATTGAAAGTACTCATTTGTATAGCATGTTTCTCATCTTTAGAAATGCTGATTTTGCATGTGTTATCATGCTCTTTATCTCATCAGAGCACCAGACATCTGATGTTAAAATGATGCCAAGATATTTGACTTTATCCACTTGTTTTAATTTTGCATCATTTATATTATACTGCATTTTTTGCGGTGTATATTTTTTTAAACAACCATTACTTCTGTTTTCTTCTTGCTTAGACTGACGACTGTGTTTCACTTTCTTGTGCTACCTTGTCTAACAGGATTTAAAGTTCTTGTTCACACCATTCAACCAGAACTGTATTGTCAGTATATCTTAGATTATTCAGATTGTAATCACCAACTGCTATTCCTGGCATGTTTTCTATATTTCGCATACTATCCTGTGTATAGAAGGAGAAAATATCTAGTGACATACATCTTGTGTATACAAGGAGACATGATCTAGTGACATTACACATCCTGTGTATACAAGGAGAAAAAAATCTAGTGACATTATACATCTTGTGTACACAAGGAGAAAAAAATCTAGTGACATTATACATCTTGTGTATACAAGGAGAAAAGATCTAGTGACATTATACAACGTGTGTCTGCGCCCATTTCTATCTTGTGGAATTCTCCTACATCAATGTCAACCCTCATGACAGCTGTTTGTTCTATCTATTTATGTATACGCTGTGGACCTTGTTTGCCTTCAGTGGTAGAAGAGTTCTTTGGAGATCGCCTTCTTGTGTTCTGTTTGTAAACTTGTTCCCGTGCCCTGTTTGATTATGTGATCCATCTTTTACATGATCTGCCTCTGGCTTTATAGCTGTGATGTCTATGTGTCATGGTCATGTTATCTGTTAGTAATCTGGAAGTGTGTGATAACCACTTGATCTGATGTCTTTTGATGAATTCAATACTGGTATTATTTTCGTTATCTGTCTGATGTTATCAGTTCTAATTCTATCTCTTAATGACACTCTGAGTATTCTTCGTAAACACGTCATTTATTATTTTGTTTCCAATACGTTTATCTTGATATCTTTCTCACCGACAATTAGCTTTTTTTTTGTTTACGAAATTGTTTACAAAACAGATATGCAGGAAATGTGACAGACATGTGTGATGGCCAAGAAATAAACACACACAAAATCAATGTCAATCACGCGTTGTGTACGACGCGGGAAACTAATACTTTAACACTTCATATTTATATATATATATATTTAAATGTTGAATTAGCAGTATCAAACAGAGGTCCGGAACTTCTGATGATGACCAATTCAATAGCATAGACTATTGGGGTGCCGTGATGTTTGGATGACTTTTTATTAAAATGTGCTTTTTTAATGACAACTCGACATTTTCTTGAGAAGCGATATATCTATAAATTTTGCTCACTACATCCCTTTGGTTTGAACATCTAATTTTTCTGTTTTTTTACTTTGTCGATATTATGTCAACGTTCTGTCTGGTTTTGTTTCATATCTATCTTTTAGTTTTTTATCATTCATACTGTTCCTGATTTCCAGATTTATCTTGTCTTGTGATTATTATGTGAACGTGAACAGGGAACATCGCATGCGGTTGTGTCTGTGGGTCTCACCAATGACTCACTAGACAAACCAACCATGCAACAGAAAACCTTAGTAGATGACTTGCCTTTATATTGAGGTTATCTTCTTATAGAAGCTTCATGGCACGTCATCTATACAATCCCGTAGTCGTAACCTTCGATAACAGTTACCATGTTGTTCCGACATGCCGACGTTGTGCTTGAACTAGTTATGGGCACGGCGTGGGTTGGCGTAGCAACAAAGAAACCTGTCGCAAGGGCCAGAGTTGTGCCCTGATGTCGACGTATGTTTAGGCGGTATTGGACTCGAAGCACCATCGAGTCGAATGGCTGCTGAAACAAGAGGCGGAGCACTTATAGAAATGTCCCACGTGATGTGAGGCCAGTTTTCTAATCAAGAATCAAGAACAGTGTCTTTTATTACTTATTACCTTAAAGTAGATTAGTCTAATCATCGAGTTTTTGTGTGTATTCTATGTGCGTTAGTTATTAGCAAAACTGTATTATTCTCTTTCACATTTCGTCTGTAGTAATGTATGTCATCGTTCCAGGAAGACATTGGTATTCTAAGAAGACAATAATAACTTCAGTAAGTAAAAGTAATTTACAATGTATACTATGTTGTTGAATGTCGTTTTCGCATTTCTTTTTGCCTGAATTTCTCTTTTCCAATAGCCGCCATATTTGAATTCTGAAACCTGTTTTCTTTATTTCCCAGGTCATCAAGAGTACGTTTGTACTGGCTGCCAGAGATACTTCACCCACCCAAATTCACTTAAGGCACACATGTTTCTGCAGTGCCAGCGGACATTTCCTCTCTCAACCCCGGATGGTAGAGCATTAATCCCGTTTCAGCGTCTACTTCAAACTTTAAGTAGACCACCGGTTAACCCAGAGAGTCTGCATGAAACTGGCACAAGACTTCCAGAGACAAAAACTAAGATCAAGATAGTTTCCTCATCTGGGACCCGTCAGTGTTGTCTTGGTTGCGGCGATGTTGACGAAGAGCCACATCACCGATCAGCATTTAGAACTCCATCTATATCACGTGATATGAAAAGAGATGTCAGTTCTGATGACGGACTAATGACACCAGATTCGTCAACGGATCAGATCTCCGCACTGAACTTGTCAATTAAGTTAGCAGAGTCTTGCAGCTCTGCTGAAGTAGTCAGTGATATTCCGTTTCATACTGCGAATCCATGGAATACTCTCACAGCTCAAACCATGATGTCACAAGGCATATCTATTCCCATGGACTATGCTTCTACCGCCAGCTGTTACCAAGTGTCGCCTCACCTACACGCGTTTGGTATTCAATTCTTAAAGAATGGTCAAGCAGTTCTACCTCACGGTCATTCATACGTCACTTCTTTAGGTAGAACATTATGCAGTAGTCAGCAGTACTCACTTCTGTCGCCTCAAATGGAGAATGCGCATGAACACAGAGGGATATCTCCATATAAGACTCATCACAGCCCTGCACCCGTGTTAAACAGACATGGTCGACAAAGTAATTCCTATAGTTTTTCACTACCATCAGACAAAGAGCCATTGGATTTGCTTCCTCAAGCCTACTTTGCAAACAAGTCAAACAAAGGGCATCTATGTCTCTGCTGTGGGAAACTTTACTCCAGAAAATATGGACTAAAGATACACATGCGCACGCATAATGGTTATAAACCTTTGAAATGTAAGATATGCTCACGACCTTTCGGTGACCCGAGTAATTTAAATAAACATGTACGTTTACATGCTCAAGGAGATACTCCGTATAGATGTGAATTTTGTGGAAAAGTTTTAGTGAGAAGGAGGGACTTAGAACGTCACGTGAGATCTCGACATCCAATAGGATGTGTTCAAAGTGATGACAATCATGCAATGTGTGAATCATCTCCTGATTCTAGTCCAATCAGCGTTGATAGCTCAGAGAATGTGCTTCCAAACAAATAGCTTTCTCACGACACATTTTGGTTGAATTAATAAAATTCATGAACTTTGTTCTACCTTTAGATCTTTTTCAGAATATGTCTTGCTCGCTAATAACAAACAGATTCATTTGTCTTGACTTTTCTAACTTTATCATAAATAATTATCAAGATATAAGTCGTACAATCTAGTATTATACGCAGCATCACGCATCTACCCTGAATCGATTTTTACTTGGTTGGCGACACAAAATATACTCAAAGTGGTCAATGTATAGCTGAGACAAGTGACAGTATAAAAGGCCTAACTGCTGAAAGTAAACAGGCCATCATTCATTATGTTTTTGATTATTGGGAGCCCGGTCGTGGTATAGCACGGAGAAATCACATCAGACAACATACACGACGCTATGTTTGATTTATTTATATGATCTGTATATACTAATAGTCTTGATTTGTATGCGTCTTTCATTGGCTGCTAACACAAATAATACATATAAATGACCAATAATCAGTCGCATCAGTTGCAAAACGTCGCTTGAGATCAGCGCGCAAGACATACTCTTAAGAATAGCATGGCTCCACCATGTAAAGAGGCATTTATCTTGAGATAAATATTTCATCCACTACACATTTCACAACAATTCTAATTGTGTTGTTATATGATGTTTCAGTATCTATATGTACCATAGTGAGCGAGAGAGAGAGAGAGAGAGAGAGAGAGAGAGAGACATCTGTTGAGATGGACTGCTTGAATTGACAATAGTTTGCTGAAAATGATAGAACAACCATTCAGAACTTACCAAAAACTGGTAATACTTTCTAAGAACGTTCCACAGAGTAAAACTCTTGGAAAGTGGTATTTGTCAAAATCCTCAATGATGCAGTTCAACAAGAAAAAACGGCGAAAAATAACGGCAGCTTTACAAGATTGACTGGAACAAGAATCTCAATTGCGGAAGGATATTTATGTATACTGTGTTTTATAACCCCTGTTGTTCGATTTCATTCAATTTCTCAAGAACCCTTTCACGTATAACAATGCAGGTTTACACATAGTCTTATATTTATAAAATAAGATAACACTGCAGTGAAACGGAACATCTGGCTCTTCAGTGGTGGTAACATTGTTTTTACTGTTTTCATTGTTTTTCACTATTTGTGTTCTTGAGAAAGACCTAAAGGTTCGAAACGTTGAAAATGTCTATTGTAATTTGTATATTTTCGTGTTTACATGTCATAACCCCTCATTCTTAGTGATAGCCCATCTGCTGTTTAAGGGAAACATCAAAAACTTTTGTTCTAAAAACTTAGGTACTATTATAATTTTGAAGACGTTAACAATTTTATAATTCACTATGGTGTATACAAATTCACATTTCTTAAACCATCAGCTTTGATCTTTGTTGGAAAATAATTTGTGATTATAATTACAATAAATACTGTTATTTCCTTAATTAAACTTTTTAAGAGTCAAAGTTAGCCATTCATGGGCTTTAATTGTCTATTTATGACTGCGTAAATGTGGGTGTCGAATAATATGCTTCAATTTGCGATTTGTCACAGTTTGCGATATATTTGCATTTATAATTTTCACAGAAGCACCACATTTAATGGATTGTGATGTTCTATTTTTGAGCAAAATATAATTTATGTTTCACATTGTTAACAGAGACTTGGTATGCTAAAGTAGGTATCTGCTTGATACTAACTTGTGTGAGATTACTGCCATTTAATCTTGCTTATCCGTTGACCGGACTCTGTATGCGTTTGAGAACCGATATATTCGTCAATTAACTACCATACAGCCTTTCGGTCTCAACACTTTTCATTTATATGAATAGATATTCTGACATGTACTGTCAATATTCTTATCGCTTTGTTTCGTCTCCATCCCATTAGTTTTGTAATACTACTATTTCCTCATTTCCTTTATGTATGCGTGCTTTCACTTATCCTTCATCTGCGATCAATTGTTAAACATCCAATTCGGCATTTATTATTATGATGTGAGTATAACAGAGCCGTTCTATGTTCCTCTTCTGTTATGTTGTGCTATTGATAAAAACCTTTAGGACGAAGCGTTGATTTCTGTATTTTCCTGTGTGCTCTCAACGATTAGCAACAGTTCATTGACCTGTATTTCCAACAGCCACTATCCGGATTGAAGTTCTACATATCAATTTCTGAAATGAAGCTAATTGAAAAATACGCGCTTCACTAGTCCTTACTTTGATAATCGTTTCAGGAAAATACACTTGTGCATGATCTTTACCTTGATAACATAGCCAGGAATATACAATTGTGGGGTAGTATCTACCTTGATAACATATTCAGGAATATACACTTGGGGTATTTTCTACCTCGATAACCTATGCAGAAAAACACACCTGTGAGTACTCTCTACCTTGATAATCTTATCATCATGTGACATAATTAATGAACTGTCTTACCAGAATAGGGTAACCGTGCAGTGGATACTCTCTCACTGTGGAATACCAGGAAATGAAAAAGCAGATCAGTTGGCTAAGGAAGGTGCTGCCGAAGACCAACCAGATGTACCAATCATCTACCATCAGAAAAAGCAGATGATCAAGTCAATAAAAGAGCCACAAACAACAACACAAGATGATTATCACATTATGAACCGATCAGAACATGTTGTAATTCTACACCTCAGAACGGGACACAACCGACTCCGAAGTAACGTGTACACAAAAATCAAGATTGGCAACACAGCCATGTGTACATGTGGACAGGCAGCACAGAGTGCCAAACATATACTTCAAGAGTGTTCTGAGTATGAAACACTGAGGCAGACATATTGGCCAAAGGAAACAACACTGGAAGCAAAGTTCTATGGGTCACTGTACGAACTACAAAAGACAGTGAGTTTTACGTATTTAGGAGACAGAATTACAAATATAGACATGTTTCAAGTGAATGAAAGAAGAAGAAGAGGAAATCATGTGACATATTATTTGAATAACGTACTCGTCTTATGGATTCTCTGAAAACTTCGCGATTATGGGCGACTGCCACAGCTAGAGACATGTTTAAACAATCGGATATATAACTACACCGTCGTCGTCTTAGGCGCCATTTTCCCAATGTTGCCCTTAACTCTGCCTTCAACTATTAATAATGTCTATTGTGTTATGTCTTTTTATAACCAATAAAACTCAGCTTTCTTGCTATGATGTTGTTAAGGAGTCAGCACTCTTCAACGCTTATTTATATTAACACTTTTTGGTTTGTCCTTTTAGCTCTCCATGATATACGTAAAATTCTTCTATAGCCTTTTATTCTGAAAGCAGCGTTTCTCTTTGCTACTATTTTATTGAATGTCCATGCCTCACAGTCATATATTGCCACCGAAAAAAACGCATGTTCCGATCATACATAGTTTGGCTATGCTGCTGGTATCTTGCCGAAGATTTTTCATTTGAGTAATTTTCGAAGTCGCCATTACAATTCTTCTATTGATTTCTGCAGCGCAGACTCATGAACTATTTACTTTTTGCCCATATACTCGAAATGTGTTACATCATCTAGTTCAAAATTGGCAACCAAACTTGATAACCTATCCAGGAAAACACAATTCTGGAGTAGCCTTTACCTTGATAACCTAGCCAGAAAAATAGACCAATGCTGTAGTTTCTACCTTCATAGCCTATCCAGGAAAATATACTCGTGGAGTAGTTTCTCTCTTCATAATCTTGCCAGGAAAATACATTTGTGAAGAAGTTTCTACCTTCCTAATCTAGCCAGGAAAATACATTTGTGAAGAAGTTTCTACCTTCCTAATCTAGCCAGGAAAATACATTTGTGAAGAAGTTTCTACCTTCCTAATCTAGCCAGGAAAATACATTTGTGGAGAAGTTTCTACCTTCATAACCTAGCCAGGAAAATACATTTGTGGAGAAGTTTCTACCTTCATAACCTAGCCAGGAAAATACATTTGTGGAGTAGTCTCTACCCTGATAACCTATCAAGGAAAATGCACTTGTGCAGGAGTTTCTACCGTGTTACTTGCTGGATAGCAGGGATTTTGGACATGCAATTTGCGAATGTTAGTGATGCTATATAAATATTTTTTATTCCTAGAAAATGTATCTAATTTTAAAAATAATCCCTCAATATGTCATATATCTATCAACTTAATTAATTTTGCATATCATAGCATTTTCTGCAACAAACAGCAGTCTTATTAAAAAAATAGGTTTTTAACATCAAAATGGACCTATGAAATTACAATTCCTTATTTGCACGTGCGCTAAATCGACCAAATGAAATAAGGAACACAACAATTTTTCAAAATGAGAAATTGTTGTTTATCTCACAATTAACTTGATATGTTATAGCAAACTGAATGACTATTTCTTATGTTAGCATGAATATTGTCGTGATTTTCATTTGTCGCCTCGATATGTTGTCAGCGCAGTGACGAATGAAAAGCATTGAAATATTCGGGTATCTCAAAATAAGTAACTATGAATAAAATGTAACTAGAAAATAATCTGTGTACTGTAAAATCGAAAATTTTAGTACACGTATTTGCAATGGTATTAAAACATTAAAAAAATTCGCTGATGTGTAAAATTCATAGCATCTTTGGACTAAATAATAGCAATATTTTACCTTCATTGATATTCGAAAGTTGAATACCCACAATCCCTGAGATCTAACAGGTTATTTTGAAAAAAATTTGCTTCCATCCATATTTATAAATTAGCACATGGAGTATAGATGATGACAAGGGTAAACATGTTTTTTCTTCAAAGAATCTAAAACATCTATTTATTTTTAGACTACAAATTGAGGACACAGAAGGACACTTCTAAAGAAAAGGAGGACTAAAAGAAAGGATACATTAATTTAATATTTTAATACATTTATTAACAAGCTCGATATAAAATCCATATAAATATATCATCATCAGGTAGCATATCCTGAACAGGATTTATCAGTCATCACAGCCTTTCGAAAAATCAGTCTATCTTGAGCCAGCCTTCCTGCTTCTGCTACTGTCATGTTCAGGTGATATTTGATATATTGCGTCCATCTTCTTCTTCGTCTATCTCTTGTTCGTCACCCTAGCATCATCCCCTCCTTTATGGTCTTCTCTAGGCTGTCATGGCATTTGATATGGAAAAATATTGTAGTTTTCTGAAAAAACCATTCTGTTTAGCCGTTTAATTTAACATTCATTTCTCTCAGTATGGCTATATTGGTGATATTTTTGGTCTAAGGTATTCCTTTTGGTACTCTGGGAATCTTTCTGTAACATTTTGTTTCACATACTGTTATTTTATTTTTCATTTTTTTAATGATTGTTCAGGATTCACAACCATATATTGCCACTGGGAAGATTTAAGCTTTTAGGAATGTTAGTTTTGTTGTTTTACAACAGCTCAGCCATATGATTTTCATGTGTATCAGCTTCTTAATTTTGCCTAGAAATCACTGCAGCCAAAATATGCTGGATTGATGGCTACGTCCTGAATTCGATACGCTACCAATTTATCAGGTTTTTTTTAATGTGTTAGCCAATCTCGTAAGTGTGCTAAGCCACACTTGAACAATTTTAATAGAATTCTAGAAAGATGTTTACGAGCATTTTCATTGAACCACAATTCAACAACACTAAGATTGGATTTCGTAAGAACAAGAACTGTACAGTTGTTATTCTTGCTCTCAGACAACTGGCAGAAAAAACAACGGAAAACAACCAAGAATTGTATATCACGTTTGTTGGCCACGAAAAAGCATTCGAAGCATTCGACAGAGTAGACAGAAAACAATTGTCTATCAAAATACAGTCCTACAACACTTAATCAGCCTGTGCAGGAGTAGTTACACAGGAAGTCAATGTGCAGTTAGAACGAGTGCTGGTCTTTCAGGAGAATCCCATATACACTCTGGAGTGTGACAAGGATGTGTCCTATCTCCCTTGTTAATCATTGCATGTATAGATTGTATATTTAAAATTGCCAACACCAATGAAGAAGACAACAAGAAAAAAATATGGTACAAAAAAAATGCCTATGCCATAAATCGGTAACGTCAGGCCAAATCCGAACGATTACACTAAATTTGATACTAGGAAAGATGACGAGTCTATGATGTTATTGGGGGAATTTGGCATTACATGTAACTCGAGTAGAACTACGCCTCTGGGGGAAAGAATGAAGTGTGTTTAAGCACGGGGTGTGATTATACATCAGGGTCGTATAATGGTGTTGAGTCATTAGCGTAATTAAAGTGACGACACAACGAATTTCCGTGTTTTGGACTACATGCTGCTGCTACTCTAGCGATACTCTGTCCTGCTACAAGAGAGATACATGTGAGTTTGAGAACAAATAAAAACAGAGAAGCAAAAGATTGAGAATAGCTGTTAAACATAAGGCCAGCAATATGTAATATTTTTGTCTCGATACCATTAACTTCACTGGAACATTTGTAAAGTATATCTTTTCACCTTGAACTTCTTTTCACACTAATCAAGTAGTAATAGTGCTTGTACACATTGATAATCATAATACATTTGTTCTCATGCTAATGTGTTACTGAACTCACTGAAATCCTTTGAAATAGACCATGATACATGAGGAAAAACTGCACAAAATAGATTTACACGGCGCTCTACAGTAAAAAGAGCGCATCTTCTTGTGAAAAGATGAGAAATGCAGCAGCCCAACAGCCGAGAGTAGCTAGGTATATTATCAATACCCGATTTCCTCAAATCTCAGTCAATGTCTCACGTGAGATAGGTAAACAATCTTAGTCATTAAAAGTCGTAGTGGTTCAGGTAGTTTGTGGTTTACATTTTTCCAAAGTCTACTGACTGGTGCATATAATCATTTTAAATCAGCGTAGAGATTCAGTCAAAATTGCTTAGGGGACCTGATTTGTCCATCGTGCCGTATTTTTCCCACCCCAGGTTAATATGAGTAATCATTCGTTGTTCCCACACCCAACAGGCGTTCTTGAAGCAATTGTATATATGTCTTACCTATCAACAACTCCTCGTCTATTAGTGCCTTGGATGCTAGCCTATCTGAGATAATTATACGATTAGCTGAGGTAATTCTACAATCGGGGGAGATAATTATACAATTAGCTGCGATAATTATACAACTAGTTAAGATAATTATACAAGTAGTTCAGATAATTATACGATTAGCTGAGATAATTATAGGATTAGCTGAGATAATTATACGATTAACTGAGATAATTATACAACTAGCTGAGATAATTATACGATTAACTGAGGTAATTATACATACGATTCCTGAATTTTCTTATGAGCAGCTTAATCAAATAGTGCAATTCAAAGCGATGGTCAATTTATGTTTGATGTTATGCTGTTATGTGTAAATATTACTCACATTTCCGTGTTTTTGTTTGCACTGAAATAGTTTCAGAATGTAATATAATAGACAACACACATATTGAGGAATGATTTAGCCGTACGTGGGAAAAACTCAAATAAATATGTTAGTTATGAAGTTGGAACAGATAATTTACTGCTAAGTATCAAAACAGAATTCTATAAAATGTTAATGTACAATAATTATATGTTTAAATTAGCGTAGTGTGTTTTTAATAAAAAAAAGGAAATTTATTGTATAAAATATTAAAATATATCATTTTTGAAGTTAAGTTTCCATGAACAAACCGGAAGGGGGGGGGGGGGTGGAGCGTGACCTCTCTTGTCAACAACTGTCAAACTATTTCATCCTACCGCGCTTTAATTTGTTAATGTAATTGATAAACAGCTCCGTGGTCTAGTCGGAAAAGTCAGGATGCGTTTCTGTATCGAAAGTCACAGAAAAATAAAAATCATGCAGAAGACAGGATTCGAACTAGGTCCGCCCAAATGACACCCAATCGCCTCGCACCGTGAGTCACCACGTCTTCTCTCTTCAACCAACCCCCATCTCCCCATAACCAACGTGATTATAAAACTTTCAACGTTAATATTCCCAGGCTACTGTGTATATGGACAAGTCGATCGACAAACGGACAAAAACACATACGCTGCACAGAATATAAACTCCTCGAGAAACACACTTTAACATTCATTAGTAAGTGCCAGAAGGCCTCAATACTGCATAGACCAAATTAAACCTATATGTAAACAGAAATAATACATAAGCAAGATTGCATCAAATGTCATAGGAGTAAATAAATAACATAATATAGCAGCACAAATGATTTATTAATAAAGAAAACCTTGCAGGAGACAGGATTCCAAACAGGTCCGCTCAGATTGCATCCAATCGCCTGGGATCTTAAGTCACTACGTCTTCCGTCTTCAACCTGTATCGAATATCACTTAGGAAGTGACGCATGGAGTTTATACCAACAATCATAATCCAGATACAAGTTCTCAATAAACACAGAAACCGAAACAGATACAAGTTCTCAATAAACACAGAAACCGAAAAAGATACAATGTGCTAATATACATTTCAATGTAGAGGAAATATGAGCAACTGATGAACATTTCAAAAGTGCAATGTTGCACTTACATTGACATTGTATCGTCAACTATCTCAACTAATTCGCCCTCTTCTGCGCTCTTTTTCATACTTCTGCAGATTAGCAGAATGTAGTTCGGAGAGCGGAATATATTATAAAATGGGTTTTCAGCTAACTTGTGATATCTGCATCTTTCGGCTTGACACAACCAAGTTAAACATTGATTCGTGTCACTTTCATCTTCTATGGAATCAAATGGCCACAAACTAACTAGAAAACTAAATAATTAATTACATAACTAATTAGCTAAGAAAATAGTTAAATAACTGAATAATTATTTAACTAATTAATTAAATAACGAAATAGTTAAAAAATAATTTAATAAGTAAAACCACTTCACTAACAGAATTAAATAACTAATTACATAATTATTTAACTGACAAAATAATTAAATAACTGTATAATTAATGAAATACATAACTAAATAACTAAATAGTTATTTAACAAAATAATTAAATAACAAACCAATTAGCTAAGTAATTAAATAAATAACTAAATAACTAACAAAAAATAATTGAAAAATTAACTAATGAATTAACTATATAATTGAATACTAACTAATTAAATAACAGTTACGTAACTAATTAGCTAACTAAATAATTAATAAACTAATTGATTAGCAGGCTAATTAATTAAATAACTATCTAATTAATCAACAAAACAGTTAAACAACTAATTAGCTGACTAAATGTTTAAATAGCAAACTAATTCGTTAACTAAATAATTTAATATCTAACTAACAAAACAATTAAATAACTAACTAATTAATTAACTGGATAATTAAATCAGTGACTTAACTAAATAAATAATTAAATATCTAATTAATTAACTAAATAATTGAACAACTAACTAAATAATTAAATAACGTATTAACTAACTAACTAAATAATTCATTAACGTATTAACTCACTGTGGTGATTTTCTAGGCAATATAAATACGTTGAGCAGTTTGCCATTGCTTTCTGAACGGTCTGAATGCACAGTTGCCTGTTGCGGGGATCGAACTCGGTACGTAGGTCGACACAGACGCGCTAAAACATCACCACAGCCAAAAAATGCTGGGTTGAAAACTACGCCCTGAATAGGATATGCTACCATTTTTTTTATTAACTAAATAATAATTAAATAACTTAATAACTACATAAATAATTAAATAACTTATTAAGTAGCTAAATAAATAAATAACTTACTACCTAACTAATAAAATAACTAATTAACTGCCTGGATAATTAAAGCAGTGTTTTAACTAACTAAATAATTAAATAACTTATTAACTGACTAGCTAAATAATTAAAAAACTTATGAACTAAATAAAATTATTAAATAAATTATTAACTACCTAGCTAATTAAATAAGTGAATTAACTAATTAATTGAACATCCTAATAACAAACAAACTAAATAATAAAATATCTAAATTAATAATTATATAACTGAATAAATAACAAAATATTGTTGTATTTTGTGCATCACTTATTCACCCAATAGCATTATCAATGCAAAATTTACGACGATAAAGAAGTCTAACTTAGACTCATATTCTTTTATCTCTGTACGGGTTCTCCTACCTTGTTATAATATATTTAGAAGTCAATATAACATTGACGTTTTTAACGGCTCACCTGCAGAAGGGATTTACTTAATTTGTTGTTTTAGTGGCCTGACGTCCCTAATCAGTTTGACACCATCAGCTGCAAATGCAATAAATGCAACACCTGTGTCCATTTCACCCTGACCTCGTCTGTCACATTCTCGAAAGCCACCTTCGCAATTGAAGATAGTTTTACATGTATGTCCAGCAACGTCATCAATGCCATCATATGCAAGGGTTACGTCATGATGTAAATGAGACTGAAGGAAGCCTGTGGATCAATTCCGCCAACACATTTACAGTATCAAAAACCAATTACGTTACCTGTGGACACCAACTTCAATGGTACGGGCAATCAGATCACCCTGCACATTCAGGTTGCGACCAATACGTCGTGTTCTCTGACGTCGGGCCCGTCTTACGCTTGAGAACCGCTACATATATCAAATCGGCACTCTTAAACCATATCAATGATATGCATCAATGAGTGCCTGTCTGATGGAATATAGCAATTCGTTCCATCCTTTCTATGTTTGTCTCGTTTCACATGTATGAAGCTATGTTCTGTATCCATTGTCCGTGTTGTTTTCACATCTGACCCAGTTACAACTCTTCCGGTCCATTTCCACATTACAATTAATTCGGCCATGTGAACGTTCATAATGTCGTTCTTAATTGTCGTCTTCGGTTGTGTGCGTAGTCTGGATAAAGGTCGAAATAGTCTTTTATGTTCATCGAAAAACCATTTTTGTGTGTCTCCAGTGATTAGCAATACTTCATTACAATGTTCCTGGCTGTACCTGTTGGATTTCAGTTGAGCGCAGTAAAAATGTCATTCTGTATTTTTCCCGTTAGGGAGATACATGGAGTATTTGAATGGCTTGTGTGATAAAAAAGCATGCCTTAGCTGTCGCCACGTCATGTTCAGGGTGAGTTTGTTTAAAAAAATGTTATCTGTGCTCATACAACATTTAATTAAAGTTGAGCACAGTAAGTATTATTGATACTATCGATATATTATCGATATAAGGTAGTTGAATCTACAGAAAGTTTGGTATATATCACGGGTAGTCTACTGCAAGGTTGGCTATTTATGTATTGTTATCTACAGCAATGATGGTCCAATATAGGGTGGTTTACAGCAATTCTGGCTTATAACAAGGATGGTCTACAGCAAGGATGGTCTACAGCAAGAGTGCTTTACAGTAAATAGGTCTATAGCAAGGGTACTCTACAGCAATGATGGTCTACAGCAATGATGGTCTACAACAATGATGGTTTACAGCAAGATTAGTCTACACATATGGTGCTTTACAGCAAGGATGGTCTACAGCAAGTGTGGCTTACAGTAATAGTGTCTTACAACAAGGATGGTCTTCAGCAAGGGTGCTTTTTAGCAAAGATGGTCTATAACAAGGATGATTTAAAGAGGTCTACAGCAAGGGTACTCTACAGCAATGATAGTCTACAGCAAAGATGGTTTACAGTAAGAGTAGTTTACACATAGGGTGGTCTACAGCAAGTATAATTTACTGCAATCGTGGCCTACAGCAAGTGTAGTTTAATGCAAGGGTGGCCTACAGCAGGGATGACCTACAGAAAAGTTATCTACAGCTAGGACGGTCTACATATAAGGTAGTCTACATATAATGTAGTCTAAATATAGGGTAGTCTACATATGGTGTGGAGAGCAGTCTACAAATTGGGTGGTTTACAGCCAGGATGGTCTACACAAGGATGGTCTACAGAAAGGGTGGTCTTTTGCAAGATTGTCTACATATAAGGTGGTCTATAGCAAGGGTGGTCTACATATAGGGTGGTCTAGAGCAAGAGTGATCTGCAGCAAAGTTGTATACATATAGGGTGGTTTACAGCAAGGGTTGTCTACAGCAAGGTGGTTTACATCAAGAATGGTCCATATATAGGGTGGTTCACAGAAAAGGTAGTCTACATATAGAATGGTCTACAGCAAGGGCGGTCTACATATAAGGTAGTCTACATCAAGGGTGTCAACAGCAAGAATTATCTACAAATAAGATGGCCTACAACAAGGATTGTCTACAACAAGGGTAGTTTAGAGCTCATTGCAGCCCGTCTACCTAGAAAGGTTGCCACTTTTAATCTACATTGCTTTGTTCTATATATCATGAGCTCTACAACTCCTTAAAATACATAATCGTGTATAATGTAAACATTGAATTACACATGATTTATTGTATATATTTGAAACTTGAATGATTGTGTATATATAGATGCATCGGATGAACTTCGTGGAAAGAGAAGAAAACGACAAAAGAGGTTCTGAGAATACTTCGCATGAAAACATAAATATTCACGGGAATATAAAATTAAACAAATAAAGTGTTTTGGTCATATTAAAAGATATGACACCTTGTTGAAGATACTATTTGAGGTCATAGTTGAGGGAAGGAGAGCAAGAGGTAGTAGAGAAAAAGGTAGGAGGACAATATCACGAGATGTAAGGTTACAGTCTAGCACATTGCACCATAAAAGCAGGATACAGAAGATATTGAAGGTCCTTTGCAGACAAACTTTGTTGCAAAACGTCACTTGATGATGACCATTGAAATAGAATGTACTTGGCTTTTTATTTCAGGCATTGATGAATTTTTAGGCACCAGAAGTTCAAAACTTGCATTGTCAAATCTAATTTGGACGGTCGGCTTTCAAACCACGACCCAGTTCGACCAAACTGTGTTTGTGATATAAACCTACAATAACCCCTCTACCACCGAGGCAACGATGTATTATTTTATATATGTTTATTTTCAGAAAATGGCACAAACTTAACTTTGTCATATCCGACCTACAGCCAAGGCAGTAAATTTTCCATTTTTTAAAGACAAAGTGACTTCAAGTATATTACATGACAGTAAAATAATAGCCTCAGGTATATTACATAACAGTAAAATAATAGCTTCAAGTGTATTACGTGGCACTAAAATAATAGCTTCAAGTATATTACATGACAGTAAAATAATAGTTTGAAGTATATTACATGACAGTAAAATAATAGCTTCAAGTATACTACTTGACAATAAAAATAGTGGCTTCAAGCATATTGCATGACAGTAGAAAGAGTAACTTCAAGAATATTACATGACGGAAATAATGGCTTAAAGTATATCATCATCAGGTGATATATTCTTTCCAGAACGTAGTCTTCCTTATGGATCTCTTGAATTCTCCGCGGTCTTCAGCAAGTTGTCATGCTTCTTCTAGTGACATGCCCAGGCATTCTTGAATGTCTTTTGTCCAACTGCGTCATGGGCGGCATTTGCCCGTGTTGCCTTCTATCATCCTCTCCAGTAACACTTTCTCCATGTCGTCGTGTCTTTTAATGGGAACGAAAAAACTAGCTTTTTCTTTAATATGTTGTTCAGATGCCAGACTTCCTGGACGTTAATTAATTGTTCGTAACACCTCCTGGTTTGTTTTCCTTGCTGTCCTAACACTCTTCTATGCACTTTAATTCAAATGATGTTATTCTCTTGGCCAATGTTTTATTTAGTGCCGATGTCGCCACAGGAAGCACACATGTTCGTAGTAAACACAACTTAGTTCTTATGTTAGTATCCTGCCATAGTATCTTTAGCTGTTTAATTTTGACAGCGACATTGCCGTTCTTCTCTTAATCTCAAAGTCACCCGCATTGTTTATATTAGTTCCTAAATAATCAAAATGTATGACTTCTAAATTTCAGGTTTCAATATTAATTTTGGGTCTTGACTTAGTTTTGTCAGTTGTCATTATTTTTGTCTTTTTCATATTTAAGAACAAGTTTTACTGTTCACTGAACTTTTGGGTTGACTTAATTATGTTCTGTAGGTTGTGTTCGTTGTTAATAGCACTGTGTCGTCTGCATATCTAATTTCTGGTAGCTGCAGACCCCCTATATTCAAGGGTCTGAAATCTGGAAAGCTATCAGGAAAGTCGACCACCCAAAAGATAACTATCACTATCTCGACAGAGCTGAACAGGGGATCATCCACCTCAGAACAGGACACAACAGATTAAACAACCACTTAAATATAAAAAGAGTGGTTCCATCACCTCTGTGTCCAAGTGGGCAGGTAGCACAGACAGCTGAAAATATCCTGCAAGACTGCAAACACTAAACCAGTTAAGGGAAGAACACTGGCCTACAGAGATCCATATAAAGCTGTATGGGAGCACCAAGTAGCTGTCAAATACAGCAGCATTTATTAAGAAAACCAGACTACTTGCTGTATAGACATGTCAAGCTGCGAAAGAGAAGAAGAATAAGAAGATACTCAATATAATTAACTTTACAATTTTAATTTTTTACAAATAGATTGTAAATAGAAACATAAATAATTTATAATATCCATAAAATACACTTTCATTACTGCGTGTTTTCCTGTTAAGGAATGCAGGGAGGTTTTTGGCAATAGAAATAAAGGGTCACAGCTGTCGCTGCGACGTGTATCATAGCTGTCGCCGCAACGTGTACAGGAAGAATTTTTATTGCACCTCCGAAAATGCAAATAAGCCGTAGCCCAACCGTGAATTGAACCCAGTACCTCACGTTTCTGAGACCGGCGTTCATACGGCCCCGCTCTACCCATGAGATGGTAATAATTTATATTGATTACGAACATAGTAATTTAAACACAATGCTAATAATTTATAATAAATATAAAATGAAGTAACATAAACATAAATTTTAAAATGTTTGCAATGTATACTAAATAGACAGTAGTAATGTATAAAAACACACAAAGATGTATTAATTTATATAGAACACACAACTAGTAATTTATACTGATTGCAAAATTAATCATTTATATTAACTACAAACTGTAGTAATTTAAATTATTTGCAAAACTGTAGTAATTTATATTAAATACAAAACCAGTAATTTATATTAACTAGAAAACTGTATTCTACTTGTTACAAAGTAATTTATACTGAAAAAGTCCAGCCTTAAATGGGTACCGGATTAATCCGGGAAGTAAAGACTGCGAGGGAGAGGAGATGGCTACCGCCCTCATTTGCAGAGCCTGTGAAATGTGAGATCGCTAACATCTCACACCCCTACGGCATTAATAAATGCTATGGGTTACTTTACTTTACTTTTACTATACTGAAAAAAATAGTAATTTATAATAATTACAAAACTGCAGTAAGTTCAACTGCAAAAAATAGTAATTTATACAAACGTACAAAAATATTGTAATTTACACTATATAGGAAACTTTAGTAATTTATACTAACTGCAAAATTGTAGTAATTTTCGTTAAGTAATTTTGTAATTTATTCTAATTACAAAACTAGTAATTAATAATAAATAGAAATTTAGTAATTTATAAGAAATGCAAAAATTTAGTAAAGGTAAAGGTATGTCCCATGGCAGCAACCTGCCGTTAGGGATGAAGATAACTCTTCATGTACTAAGCCGCAGCAACTATTAGGTGGAGTGACCAGTTCCCTTTCTTGCTGTCTTTACCTCCCCTAACTCATGCGTCAGGTACTCATTTACAGCTGGTCGACTGGAGGAGTGGTGGTGTCAAGAGTAGTATTGGCAAAAATTTAGTAATTTTTTTCCAAATACAAAAAACTGTAGTAATTTGTATCAAATAATGCAAAGATGTATACAAGTTCAAAATGAGCAATTTAAACTAAATACAATTTTTTAGAATTGTGTAAATACAAAACTATAACAATTAACTATATTTTCAGTCCGATATTGATCATTTATAGAGCGGGTAGTTTAAGGAAAAAAATAAGTGGGTTATTTTGGATTCCCCAAAGTTTAATTTGCAGAGATGTTCTTGTGGGCCAGAGTACATCTTGTGAGCATCATATCTGGGACAGTCTTGTAGTATATATTCTAGGTCTGTGTGTTGCTACACAGGTGAAGGTCGCAGAATCACTGATGCCAATTCGGTTAAATGTATTTTTAGTGACCCGTCTCAGTCGAAATATCGTGGCTGGTTCGTTGCTGTTCATCTGATGATAGTGACACAGTGAGTCCTTTAGCATCGCCATTTACACTAAATAATCTTCAGTAGTAATGTATCATAAATGCATAAATAGTAATTGATGCGAAATATAAATATAGTAGTTTACGCTTTATACACAGCAATGAAATTGTACTAAATAAGAGAGTAATAAATACTTAGCACAAACTCTTGTAATTTATACTGCAGGCACAACAGTTGTAATTTATACCAAATGAGGAAGTAATTTATACTCGTACTAACAAGAAAACGTATTATCATTTTTACTAAATAAAGTAGCTTGTTATACTAAAAATAAAACTGCTGTAATTCATATTAAATAAAAAGCATAATGTACACCTGAAAATAAAACCAGAAATGTATATTTAACACAAGATAAGTAATCTTTACTAAAAATAAAACTACAAATTCATACTAAATACAAAATAATTTGTCATGAATGCAAATATTTTGTAATTTATACTAAACATTGTAGTTTTTAGATGTATATTATATATGCACCGCATAATTTACAGTAAATATAAAACTAGTAGTATATACGAAACACACAACTAACAATTTATACTAAATACAAAACTAGTAATTTATATTAAATACATAACTAGTAATTTATACTAAATACAAAACTAGTAATTTATATTAAATATAGAACCAATAATTTATATTAAATACAGAACTTGTAATTTATACTAAATACAAAACTAGTAATTTATACTAAATACAAATCTAGCAATTTATAGTAAATATAGAACTAGTAATTTATACTAAAAACTAATGTATACTAAATACAAATGTAGTAATTTATACTTAACATGAAATTATTAATTCTTAATTCTTGATTAGGAACAAGCGTCACAGCACTGGGGGCATTCCCATATATGCTTGCCGTTTCGTCATCCATCTAAAGTGTAAAAGATCAGTGTCCCAGTCAGTTGTTGATTAAGTGTTCTTCTAATTTTCCCGGAGAGGGAGCATTTTCTCTCATCGCCTCTAGTCCATCCTTTTTCTACCATTCTCTGAATATGTACATTGTCTCTTTCGACCTCTTCCCCGTCTTCTTGTAGGGTATCCGTGAGTGCTCTTATTAATTCAGTCCTGTCTCTTCTGATCTCGGTGTCGTTCACCTAGGTTTTACCAATTAACACATCAGCTCTTTCGTTTTCCCTGACCCCAGCATGGCCTGGACAGCAGATCCATGTAATGAATGTTCTGCAAGTTGTTGAGAAGAGTGACTCACATTCAGTTCTGATCATACACTTTTCTATCTTGCGAAGCTTACTTTGAGAGTCCGATAGAATCACTAAGTCTGTTTCTGGTTGCGTCGCCAGCCAAGTGCGAGCTGCTGTCACCGCTTTTATTTCCATTCTCACACTCGATGTTGTAGTGGGGTACGCAGTTGACTTCTCAGCTAATTTATTGTCATTTTGGTAGGCCACGAAACCTCAACCACACATGTTTGTTTCTTGTGTTACTGAGTCGTCTGCGTAAATTATCGTATCGTGTGGCTTGAGCTCTGCAGTATAGCTCGTGGATCATTCCCTCTGTTCTGTTGGCAGCCCAGACGCGGCACTCTCTTCTCATCTATATCATAACCTTTGTCAATAACTTTCTATCATTGCCAAATGTTACGCATTAATAGCATGTTCCCACTTCCTCCAGCTCACAAACTCTGAGTAGGGTATCTTCTGCCATCCAAGGCCTTCCTCTCTTGATACGCCTTCCTTGTGTGTTGTCTATAGATTGGTGTAACAGGTGATAATGATTATTGGCGATCGTGAAGTATTCCTTAACCTGAGCTATTTTATGTTTTGCTTTGATGCTCGGTAGGTCTAGGAGAAATTTCATTACCGTGATATGTGTATCTCTTGTGCATCTTAGGACCGCTCTCATGGCCTCGTTTTGAACTCTTTCCAGTCTATACACCTGTGTTTGCGACAAAGTAAGTAAACCTTAACTATAGTACAACAAAAATAAGACCACTGCCTGCATCATCTGAAAAAGGGTTCGTTTCGGCATCTCTGGAGATGCCATGATTTTGTCTGCACTGACACCCTTCCCAGCTTTTTGAATTATATTGTCCACATGTTTCTAGAAAGATAGACTTCTATCAAAAGTGATACCTAGATATTTCATAGTCTGCTCCCTGTCAATGTTGATGCACATGCAGGTGGCTACTGGTAATGTGTATGTGACTATGTTGTTGTTCCGTGAGAACCAGACGATGTTTGCCTTGGTGGGGTTTATTACTGCCTTGTAGTTAGTGCACCAGAGCGACAAATGTTCTAGATTACTCTGGACGCCATCAATCATGTCTCTTCTGTTTCTGCCTTGATTATACAGTAAGAGATTGTCCGCATATGTTAGTATCTTGCCGGAATAAACCTCCTGAAGTTGCGCTATTTTGTATGTGTTAAACAGAACATGTGATAGGGCCGATCCCTGTGGCAATCCCGGTGGTATAGTTCTGATCTCTGATGTCCATGATCCCAATCTCTTGTCTAGACAATAGCATCATTGTTGTCCATCGGACTATCTGCGTATCGATGCTGAGTACACTTAACAAATGTATCAGCTGGCCGACGCAATACATGTAAATAAAACCCAATGCAGTAATTTATACTAAGCGAAAGGGAATTAATTCGTTTTAATTACAACTATAATAATGTATATGACATATGTCTACATTAATATATAATGACTTCTGATACAATGATGTATGATATATCAAAATACAAAATTTACCATTAGCCCAAATGACTGGAGGAATGTGACCAAAGACCGAGATACGCGTAAGAGTCATTGCGTAAAGATGCACCGACTATTGGAAAATCCCTAAAAGGTTAGCACACAAATGACACACACGCAAAGCAGCAGTGACTGATTCATCTCACAACAGATTCTACACTCAAACAAAGTAGCAGTGACTGATTCATCTCACAACAGATTCTACACACAAACAAAGTAGCAGTGACTGATTCATCTCACAACATATTCAACAAAATGTGTATAGAGCATTCTGTTCTCTGGACTAAATCCTGCTAATATGCAGCACTACGAGAACGAATGCAGCAGAATAAAAACACCAGATGATGGTGAAAAACTTCCAGAAAACCCCAGATCATATTTAAATTGGTAGCATATCCTATTCATTGTGATAGTATCTGGTTGCGGAATCCTTCACAGGCAGGGGGTTTCATAGTAGGAAGTGAGAACCTTTCACAGATAGCAAGAGATAGGCGGCGTGAAATGCAACACATTGAATGTTTTGCTCTTGTGTAAATGTTGTCACTACGGATGCTAGTGGCACACAATGCGAAGGTGTGTTTATCTAAGAACGTGTCAAGCAATGAACAAGTGCAACGTTTGTTTACCTAAGAACATGTCAGATAATAGACAGACGGGAGAAGCTTCCTGGTTGGTCTGAGGCAACGTGGGTTTATTGTAACTAGAAGGATCAATTTCTGATAGGCCAGAGGTTTTCCTCTGGGGAAATGAAAGCTTTTGATTGGTTGGAAGTTTGGAAGAACTTAGGAGTGGAGGAGGAAGAGGATTGCATTATCGACTACCGAGCAGGGCGGTCGCATTTTCAATCCTGAGGTAGTAGTCCCCAGGTAGTCCCCGGAGTCAGTGCTTGTCTCCCAGGAGAGACAAGTCCTAGTTTAGTCTCGCAGCTGAGATAGTCAGAGCCAGATAGTTAGTCGGTGTATAATCTCTAAGACTTAGCTTATAACCCGAGTGAAACAATTCCTGGATGTGCTAGAGTAATTTGTAATCGGCGATTATTATATTATTGCCCAGTTGCAGAGAATTTAAGATTAGTCTGCAGAGTTGAGGACGGACTCGAATAAGACTAGATTGGGACTTGCGATTAGTGTTTATTTGCCTCTCTTACGAGTATAATGCTATTAATTGATGTATATCAACTTGTGTAAATAAACCTCATATTCTTGTGAAGGAGTGCTTTAGTTAACTGAATGATGTCGAGCAGTATTACACAGATTTATACCTGATCACAGCAC
This sequence comes from Meghimatium bilineatum, assembly GCA_034231615.1. NCBI lineage: Eukaryota > Metazoa > Mollusca > Gastropoda > Stylommatophora > Philomycidae > Meghimatium > Meghimatium bilineatum. The sequence goes on from CM067311.1 coordinate 44,053,628, forward strand.
CAGTATTTCAGTAAGTCCTAAAAGGCATTTTCTTCCGTCGCAAATTATTGTGACGCTGCAGATCTTCTTTCTGTCACACTAGTCTGTCCAGGACAGACAGTCAACTATATGCTTTCGGTAACAAGTTGTTTCTGTCACACATAAGTGCAGACCATGTTACTGTTACATCATTACGTAACTATCAACTCACCATTTATTGCCTGTAGTGATTTTCTAGGCAATATAAATACGTTCAGTAGTTTTCCAGTGCTCTCTGAACGGTCCTGATGCATAATTGTCTGTGGCGGGGAGCGAACTCGGTACCTTGACCGTCGCAGACAGGCCTTCTACCACCCCGCCACAGAGCTGAACAGATCATATTATGAACCATAAATTGGACCAGAGTTTTCGGTGAGAGGGAGAAGGATTTTTATTAAAGGAAAAGCTATTTAGTTAATTTTGTTTAGATTTAACCAATCGTTAAGTTCACTATTGTTTAGCTATTTCTCGTAGAAAGCTTCCTGTTATCATGACTTCACTTTTTATTCGACGGAGCGTCTGTATCCTTGCCCCTACAGATCATCATCAGATTATATACTGCCTAACGTAGGCGATCATGGATCTCCTCAACTCTCTAGTAATTAACAAATGTAAACAAATCAAATGAGGCACACCCTAATGTGGTTGAAACAATAATTAATATTTAAGTGAAAGTAAACATTTTGAATCTAGAAAAACAAGTGATAATGACCATTCGTTATCTAAGGTAGCATATACATATAATGATCACACAATATACATATGTTTAATCACCAAAGTTAGAAACCTCCATATTAATACAAATTTGGCACCCAAAAACCTAGTACACAAGACGGTGGATACAAACCCCAGATCCTGTGGGGAAAAAAGCCCATCTGTGACACTCTGACGGGCGCCATAAATTTTGTAGGAAATAACAACTAGTGAATCACAGACAGAAAATGACATCGAAATTAAAAATGAAAGTAGAAGTGAACGTAAATACTGGCCATGCAATCTTCTTCAGTGCACACACTCTCGCCCCCTATTCCTTTACCCAGGCTCTTAGATAGTCATACTATTTATTGCGGTCTGTACAACAGTAAATTGTAAAAAAAAACTCATGATCGTTAGTTATAAAGTTGTAGAGAGGTACGCTCGAGCACCTTTAAACTCGCATAGAGTTAGCACAATGGTGCTGGTAAGCAACATCTTGAGGGCGATTGTTCTAGACCACGATTTCTGAGAGTGGAAGGAAACACTTCCTTTACGCTGTGTGAGGCTTCATGGTTTTATTGGCATTCACTTCTGTACATTTCCCTGTCAAAAACTATCAAACTCCCGTAAGTCCATCCCAGCTCCTCACACCCCACCCCCATACTTAATTATTGACGTAGTTAATGGATACGCCCTTGTTATGCACACTAAGACAATAGGTGCAATTCTGATGATATTAATTGAACTATCTGAAACATGGTTCAATTAGGATTATTGAAACCAGTGACAAACCTCTGCTAAAAAACCGAGAGCTTTTTAATTGTATTAAAATGAAAAAAAAATCTAAAAGATTTCAACAACAGCAAATGTTGTTTTACAGGAGTGGTGAAACCTAGAAATTCGTTTTATAAATTCAATGTAGCGAACAAAAAAGAGTAAATGCTCTAGATCTCAAAGTGCAATTAATTTTTTTGAAATAAATATAACTTTTCAAAAAAAAAGAACACAGCTTTTTTAGTGTTACTTTTATAAAAGAAATTCGTTGATTGGACATCATTCAACCTATCGACTGTGTCTACCTAGTCCTTAACTTCTCGTGGTTACATTCATTGTACTCACCTCATTATACAAGCATCGTTAATGGGGCATTGGGAAAGATTGGCGACGGGTTTAGCGTAGTGATGAATCATTTTTGTACTTCATCGAGAAGATAGACGGAGAAGAGTTTACCGCAGAGTCCGTGAACGCTACACCAAGAACAGCGTTGATGAAGAGGTGTAATGATGTGGGGAGGGGGGATCAACTTTATGGGAAGAAGTGACCTGGTGCAATTTGAAGGATGCCTGAAGGCCTAACGATAAAAACTCTGAAATTGTTCGTCCTAGCGTCATTCAAATTTTGGCTACACAAGAGTAGATTTTTCAGCAAGATAACGCTCGACCTGATGTGGCACAACTTACTACACACTTCCTGGCTGACATCAACATCCAGACCATTCTGTGTCCAGCCATGTCAACAGACATGAACCCGAAGAACAGTTATGGGATAAACTGGACAGACGACTCCGCCAGCGAGACGTGGCTCCTGCCTGTATCCAACAGTTGTCTCTTGCACTACGGTAAGAGTGGACAGCCATGCCAACCAGAACCAAAGACTAATCGGATCCATGTCACGGACATGTCGTTCTCTGGTAGAAGCCAGAGGAAGTCATCCATTTTACTGAAACGGAGGTCTGAGTTGCAAAGAATAAAAGTCCAAAGGAAATTTAATGGACATACTTTCATTGTTAAAGTCTGAAAGTTTCTTCATGTCCAGGTTGAAACAATAATTCCGTAAAATACAATTTTAGTGCACATTTGAACATGTTCTGCCCATTAACATTACAATAATGTTGCGTTTCTGGTTGTGTTTTTTTAACAGTAAACATTAATTTATTTTTTGAGCGACACTTTAAGAGTTTTCGTAACTCATACTGATCTATTCTCAAACATGAACAGAAGGAACACTCCAAAGCAAATTCTCGTAAGTACCGTGTTGAATACTTTAAATACGAAATCATTGCATTTTCCTACTAATAAACACGATTTGCATTGTGCTTGATGTATAAAAGTCCTGAAAAAGAAACGGTAATAACAAATTCCACAAAAATAAATAAGTTTTTTTTTAGATAATACTCCCCCTTATCGGAAGACATATCCACGAATTTGATTGTGTGTGTGAGGGGGGGGGGGGGGGGGTCTTTATATATGTGAGACTGTTGCGGTGTCAGGATAGAGTTTTGATAAAAACTTTTCAAGATTAATTTAGAGAATATTTACTAAAGTAAATCGTCATCTATTTCTGAATGGTTGCGAAGCGAACTTTACGCAGCTGATTACACACTTACCACACAACCCAACAGAGCCGTAAATACATTTTCGGTAAGGGGGGAGGGGTGATTACTGAAAAATAGATCATTCGCCTATACTTGTAATTTTGATAGGTTTCTAATACGAAATTAGTATTAAATGTCATGCTCTAATTTCTTATGGGGGTTGTTGAATCCACAAACCTCCCTCCCTTATCTACCAAGCACCCGGTATCACGATTGTGAGACGAGCTAACAGTCTCTCAGTCACAACGCTGTGCAAGGTCTACAACTATAGACAACGTGATTCACTGAACAGCAACTTTTCGTCCGTCATTATTTACTACTTTCTGCCATCACTAATTCTTGAATCCTTCCCTTCTATTTGTTCGTCCCGTGCCCTCATGAATGAGTAGATACACATAAATGAACATGCTTCACGAACACGCGGTTTTCCAAAATCACCATGTTCTGAAATGATAGAGTTCTATTCCGCACAAACGTCGTTGTCTGCACGATTTCTTAGGCGTCTGATCGTTTGGCAGAACAAAAGCATTCCCTTTACGGGGTATTTTTTTTACTCAAGATATCTATCGGTATGACGCCAGTCTGTCTGCCCATTTGTCTCCTGACTTAATGTCTGCACACAAAATACTTGGATATCTCTTTACGAAATGAATGTTTTGATGACTCTCAAAGAATAACAAATAACCTACATTTTTCTATTGAATAATGTCAACTGAAACTGATTAATTTTCCGGACAATTGATCCGCGCATTCTACACACATTTAACAACTCTTGAAATTGTTGTTGTTTTCTTTACATTTCCAAGGTCTTTCTCTTGAACCTTCACTAATATTTGGTTTCCTTTACTGCACAAATCGCCTAAACTCTTTCCCCGCAATGTCACCAAAATTCTATTCACAAATCTCATACACATTCTGTAATGTCGCCAGAAATGTATATGGTTCCATTCTAAACTAATTGTATAGCTTAGTGTCGTCCATGTGTTTCTTGTATAGCTTAGTGTCTTCCATGTGTTTCTTGTATAAATTAGTGTCGTCCATGTGTTTCTTGTATAGCTTAGTGTCGTCCATGTGTTTCTTGTATAGCTTAGTGTCGTCCATGTGTTTCTTGTATAGCTTAGTGTCTTCCATGTGTTTCTTGTATAAATTAGTGTCGTCCATGTGTTTCTTGGGCCATGTGTAAGGGGGAAGCAAAGCTAGCAATAATGTTTACCTTTCATGCATGGCGTAAGAGGAGACTATTCACATGAGTTGACTGTCCCATCTCATGCAGGGTCAAAGTTTTAGACATGTAGACCCAGAAGTCATGCCAAAGTTGGATATGTCCGGCCGAATGGAGCAGATACCGTAGCAAACTGTAAACATTCAACATCGCATGCCGTGTTCTGGATTACATCATGCTAATCTGCGGAGGTTTTGGAATGAGTGCAAAAGAAGATTAAGCTTGTGAGATTAAATCTCACTCGCTGGAACCGTATGGGGAATATATTTTAGGCACATTTTTTAATGTAAAAATTGGGGTTCAAAGGTCATAGTAGATTGACCTCATTGTACTCGAATTTTCACACATAAAAAAGAATAAAACACTGTCTCTTATGGTTAAGTACTCTCTTTTCAACCGCGGAAGTCAGTCTAAGTTGTAGCGCACTGGCTTCGCATGTTATTTCCCAGTTGATGTGAACATATTTTTTTCCAGATCGCAACAGTTCCCTTGTCGACCCAGCCGTAACTGGGTACCTGATTAATCCGGGAAATAATGACTGCGAGGGAGAGGAGATGGCTACCGCCCACATATAGCAGAGATATTGAAATGTGAGATCGCTAACATATCACACCCCTACGGCATTAATACATGTTAGGGGTTAACTTTAATTTGCTTAACATACAAATTAGAGGTTGTGGTTTGCGAGAATCCGCCTCCAAGATATACGTATCAAGAGTTTTCCCATTACTCGGTCCCTCTCAGTTGAGCGACACTCCACCTACCGAGAGTACCACTCATAGCACGTAACTCAGTAGCTTCAAGAGATAATCCACAGAGAACTCTGAAAAATTCACTTTATAAATCACGTATCTGGTTTAAACCCAGGGTGTGATTTCTAGTGTTACTCTTTGCTGCCAGAACGGGCATCAGCGTCTTGATATAGTCGATAAGTTTGAAGGACATGCTCCAGACTAGGAACTTATTCGACATATTTCCTGCAGTATGTGACATGTTGAGACGATCAGGGTCGTAGATAGGTCATCTATAGGAGTTATAATTTTAAAAAACAAATCATCTCGTTTCTGAGTATTTTAAAAGTATTAATTTTAGGACTTCTATTATGTAGATGGTTTTACCATAACAATCTAGACTATAAGAACTATTGGGCCAATGGAAAATTCAGCCTTCTAAAATTACACATTTGACTAATCCCATGGTTTTTATTGGCTGTTACACAAAGTACAATCATAGTGCCCAATGAAAATCACGTGAATAGTCAAATGAGTCGTTAGTCAGTAGGTCTTCAAGACGCTCTGGTTTTATCCAAAACTTTGCTTCTGGCCCGTCATTGGTAGATGGTCAAGGTGTTACCCAAATTTTGCTTGTTTCCTAGTGCTAAATGTCATGTATTAATTTCTTAAAAAAAGAAGTAACAAAGAATATTTGTACGAATTCTTCGTGTACTCTTTCCCTAAATGTACTTGTTTTTATGTGCGCTGTTGTTTTTTTAGATATTACTTCAGAAAGAGATCCTCGTGTCTAGGAGTCGATTTCTTATATTTGTAACCCACGACAACCCTTTATCTACGGCTTAGGGTCGATGCAGGTGCAATCTACTAGTCCTTAGTCATCGTTTACGACATATATAGCAGAAAGGAATATTACTTTTCATTGCTCCCTTTTCAGTGCCAGTAACAAGCAATGCATAGGGTAACATACACCAATACTTGTCTGTTGCTTACTGTCTTACACTGTACATAAAATAGTGCAGTATAAACCATTTTGCAAACATCGAACTTTAGCAAATATGAATAGCTGTTATATGATCTTTGACAGTGCTGTTATTTACTCGACATGTGTTATGCTGGTTTCTTATAAGTCCTTTCTGTCAAAACGTCGATTTCTGTTTTAATTTTCATATGTTTCCACTGATTATGCATTAGCAAAATTTAATTTTCTATTTCCAAATTTAGTCAACTAAATATGATACTATTTTTTTTTAACAATGGATTTGCACTCAGTATTGTCAATCCGCTGTATTTTATCTTAGATTCCAAGTAGATACAGGACGTTAGATACACTTTATTTCTAGACTTGTTTAACTATCTTTTCAAATAAAGAAAAAAATACGTATGGCGACTTTACGGCCCCATTCTCGTGAGCTGGCTGTTTCTATACCTCAATTATTGAAAGTAATTCACGGGACAGCTTCTGTGAATTATTCGCGCCACTTCTCCCAGATAACTGTCATGCGGCTGTGTGGGTCAGCCATCAATTCAATGTCATTCTTTTTTTTGTGTGTTCATGCTGTACACATCATGACTCAATTCCCCTCTAATCAAGTCTTCGACAAACTCGTATAATTACAGTCATTCGAACGCTGTAATCACTCGTTTCTATCATTTTGATCCGCTAAATCTCACAGTTCACTTTTCATTCATCCTGCCAGCGCATAAGCATGTTTAAAAATTACTCTCGCCGTTGACAAAACAAAACCAAATTGTTTCCTATGCATTATGTTTGTGTGTCTGCTCTGCATACGATAGAACACATCACACACTATTATACTGAGCTTCATAATTGTTAATTTCATCTATACAAAAGTGTCATCGTTATATACTCCATCTCCGCATATGGAAGGTCCAAGTCTAAAAGGTTTCACCAGATGCCATCAGAGCTATTCCTTGCGACAGAAAATTCGCTATTTAGGATACATACACAGATACATAAAAAATCAGAATAGACAATACCGAGATAGAATGTGTGGATAAATTTGAATACTTAGGAGCAAACATCAACGGTGCAGGAGACTGCATGGCAGAAATAAGGAAGAGATTGGCAATGGCATATTGCAAAATAACACGGCTGAAAAACATATGGAAAAACAACAAAATAGAAACGAAAGTGCTAATGTTACGAACTTTTATTTTTCCGGTTGCAACATACGGCTGTGAAACATGGACTCTAAGTAAAACAGCGGCAAAGAAGATCAACGCCTTCGAGCTGAAATGCTACAGAAAGATACTTAGAATATCATGGAAGGATAAAATCAGAAACTCAGATATTATAAACACACTGAATATTCCAGAGTGTTGGTTACTAAACACAATAACAAAAAGAAAACTACGCCTGTTTGGTCATATAAAGAGACATAACTGTTTAGAAAGACAAATAATGGAGGGAAGAGTACCTGGGAAGAGGAGAAGGGGCAGACCAAGAAGACGATGGACTGACGACATTAAAGATAACATGAATACATCGCTAGAAAATGCAAGCCACATCGCCCAAGACAGAGAGAGGTTCAGAGAGTTCATTGGGAAGACAACGTTCTGGAAGGAATACGTCACATGACACACAGATACATACATATATATAAGGAGATTCTCCGATGACTCACAGTACTTCATCTATAGAATTATGTTTTTCTCCCTCTATGCAGGAGGCTTATTTTCAAAACATTAAACGTCTTCTTATTGTGAAATAAAGCTCCTGGGAAACCTTACCAATACACACGTATACGAAAGATTTTTGCGGTGTTGTCGATTAAAAGGGTCTAGTCATTGGGGCGAAGAAACCAAATTTCTATTTGACTAACACTAGTTATCAAAAACGCTTGTACAGACACGTTCCCAAGGGTAATGAAGTCGACTTCCTACACAATAAATATTTTGTCGGCAGTGAAACGTCTCATTGGATGGCAGAGACACAGTAGATGACCCAAACAGATTACTAAATTCATCTAGCGAGATATACCGCCTCTGTGTAAGATGACAAAAACAAAATACTAAATTCTTCTAGTGACATTCATCTAATGGCATCCCAAACAAACTACGGAACTGGTGAGTGCGTACCTTATATTCCGTCTAGAAACGGAATATGTAGAAACGGAATATGTACGAACTTAGGTATCGAGCTATCAAGCACACGTTCATTGCAAGTACGTTTCGGTGCGCATACTTGTCGCACGGTCAGTAATATTGCGTAATGTGCAGATCATGTTACTAGAAATACACACAAAAAATGGCTAATGTTAACATAGGCTCAGTTGTACCACAGTGTAATGTCTAAGAATAGTAGTAGGCGGGATTATCCGGGAGACACAGTAGATGACTCAAACAAATTACTAAATTAATCTAGTGACACACATCCCCTCTTTGTAAGAGTTCTCCTCACAACATAAAGGAAACAAGAGCTAATTGATAGTAATTCCTAGGGATCGAAACAGTAATATAAATTCCATCTATTCACCTTTTACCTCCATTGACAGCTCATGTTATCCTTTTACCTCCATTGACAGCTCATGTTATCCTTTTACCTCCATTGACAGCTCATGTTATCCTTTTACCTCCATTGACAGCTCATGTTATCCTTTTACCTCCATTGACAGCTCATGTTATCCTTTTACCTCCATTGACAGCTCATGTTATCCTTTCCCCTCCATTGACAGCTCATGTTATCCTTTTACCTCCATTGACAGCTCATGTTATCCTTTCACCTCCATTGACAGCTCATGTTATCCTTTTACCTCCATTGACAGCTCATGTTATCCTTTCACCTCCATTGACAGCTCATGTTATCCTTTTACCTCCATTGACAGCTCATGTTATCCTTTTGCTTCCATTGACAGCTCATGTTATCCTTTCACCTCCATTGACAGCTCATGTTATCCTTTCACCTCCATTGACAGCTCATGTTATCCTTTCACCTCCATTGACAGCTCATGTTATCCTTTTACCTCCATTGACAGCTCATGTTATCCTTTCACCTCCATTGACAGCTCATGTTATCCTTTTACCTCCATTGACAGCTCATGTTATCCTTTTGCCTCCATTGACAGCTCATGTTATCCTTTTACCTCCATTGACAGCTCATGTTATCCTTTCACCTCCATTGACAGCTCATGTTATCCTTTTACCTCCATTGACAGCTCATGTTCTCAATAGAATACTTAACCCCCCCCCCCCCGCCCCTTTTCAAGTTGTTTGATATTTATCTATTTGTCTGTCTGTCTGCCTCTGTCTTCTGTCTATTGTCTTTTCTCTGCTTATGCTGTGATGAGACATTGCAGGATTGAATGATGGTCGGTTTTCGGGCTATTGTCCGTTTGGTCTCTTGATATGCAGTAATATTGTACCTTGTCATATTGCTGGTAACCCCTTCAATCCACTTTCTTCTTGGTATTCATACGTATCTTGCTGTTTCCATTTTCATGCTCTTGCCGCTAGCCAATAAGGGTTCATTCTCATTGGGTGGCCGAACCATTTCAATCTTTGTTTTTCAATTTGACCACTGGTGTTGTTCCAACAGTTCTTGTAATAACTTCATTTCTCACATGATCTCTTCTTGTTCTGTTTGCGCTTTTTTTAGACATCTCATTTCACATGTAATAAGCTTTATCTCTTGTTCTTTAGTTAGTGTCCATGTCTGACATAAAAACATAATGTTGGGATGAATATTGAATATATCATTTGCCTTGTGGTTTCCATCGGGATAGATTTGTGTTTCAAAATTGCTGTAAGACATCTACTATCAGTTATTTCCATTACGGAAATCTTGTGCTTAATCATAAACTCAACTATTTTACTAGATACCAGTGCTTTGCACTTCGTAGTAATTATAAGCATATCTGTTTTTGTTTTCATTTATAACTTTTTCTCCTGGTCTTTCTTGGTCTTCCTTTCTATCGTTTTCCGTGTTGATTCCAGATCAAATTCAGTCTTATGATATCCATTAACCGTCTTTATGTATGTCATATTCGTTCAGTTTCGTAATGTCTTAATTCTCTTTCTACTGCCGCCTGCTTAGGTCCCATGGCATTGGTAGGTCCCATGGCATTTGCCGTCGGGGATGAAGATAACTCTTCATGTACTAAGCCGCAGCAACTATTAGGTGGGGTGCCCAGTTCCCTTCCGTGCTGTTTTTTACCTTCCCTAACTCATGCGTCAGGTACTCATTTACAGCTGAGTCGACTGGAGGAGTGAGAAATCCCAACCCGGATTTAATATCCGGTCGTGGTTTCGAACCTGGCATGCTGTAACCAGATGATATCAAGCAAGCTCACTATCCACTAGGCTACCGCGCTCCTCTTGTAGCTTTTAGGAACTTGCTCATACGACAGTTCATACGACCAGCTCACAAGTCGTTATATTTATGGAAATTTATGAAAATATAAGGAAAGTATACAATCGAGAGACATTAGCAACCAATACTATCTAGTGTTAGACTTTCTAGAGAAAAAGCAGTTGGATCTAGTGTAGGTCCATTGTAGTTTATGCCTCATTTGGTTGGTTCGTCTGCATCCCTCACCATCATACTCCGTCCCACTCTTCCTATGGGGGAATTCATCCATGCCTCCATCTTTTTCTAACGATTCCACTTTCTACTTTCTCTACCTTATCTGTTCTCACTACCTATGCCTTTCACTGATTTGGTCCCCAAATCACACACATTGGCCCTTTAGCGCCCCATCTAGTCACACTATCGCTTGGGTCTACCATCGCTTTGGGCTACATTATGGCTGGTTTTCCTTGACCTTGTTTGGTCGGCTACCCCTACAGCAACGGAGCATGTCAAGGCTGTATGACTGACCCAGACGTACTCTCCTTCCCACATTTTTACGACTATGCTATGGCAGTTTTTAGTTTTCATATAAAAATGTGAAACAAATCATGCAGTTAGCACTTTTTTCTGCTTAAAATGTGAGCAAAATCATGTATTTTGCTGGCACTTTTCAGCTAAAATATGAAACGCATCATGTAGTTTATTAGCATTTTCTGTGCTAAAAACGTGAAACACATGTTATTAGCGTTTTTACGATTAAAAATACCATTTTTTTGTAAAATCGGTGTAAAATTGTCAAATTTTATGATTTAATTAATGCAGTCAGAACATGTTCTGCTAGAAATGTGAAACAAATCATGTTGTTAGAACTTTTATTGCTAAAATAATGACACAAATCATGTAGAATGTTCACACTTTTTCTGCTAAAAATGTGAATCAAATCATGTAGTTTTCGCGCACTTTTGTTGCCAAAAAAAATGTGAATCAAATCATGTAGTTTTCGCGCACATTTTCTGCTAAAAAAATGTGAAACACATAATTTAGTTAGCACTTGTTCTGCTAAAAATCTGAAATAAATCATTTAGTTAGCTAATCATTTCTGTTAAACAATTTTTAGTTAGCATTGTTTCTGTTAAACAATTTTTAGTTAGCATTGTTTCTGTTAAACAATTTTGAAGGCACTAGAGATATTGTAAATTATTTTGGTATAAGTAAGCAGTAAGAAGAGCATGAGTACATGGGGAATTGTTGACAGAATAGGGAGAGAAAGATGATTGGGAGGGGGGGGAGATTTGGCAAAACATTGTTGATATATTTTATGGACAGCTCCCAAAAGGGTGAGTCTTTTGAGAAACAGAGAAAAATAAAAAAGAGAAGAAAAGATAGCCACTTGTAGTCATAGATTTAAACAATCTTACGGTAATTTATAAAAATCAAATGAAAGAATGTAATTAAGTAGAAAATTAGATGTCTCATTTGCCTTCGTACGGGAGATCAATGCGCACATGCATATTTGTATAAACTGTTGAGCCTTTAACCAGACGCTCTCAGAGATCTCGCCAAAGAGCGGTGCAATTACTGTAAATCCTAAATTTCACGGCTGAAATTTTGAATTCAAACTAAACACTTTTCACCAGAGCTCAGTATTGAAGTCGCGAGCTTCGACAAGTGAAATTGATTGCTATTCATTCTATTTTGACTTGGAAATGCCTTTCCTATCAGTCATTGTGTAAGATGTACCTGGGTTTTATCTGAAGGGAAACACTGTCGCCAGATGAGATTACCGTTGCTATTGTTAAGTAAATGCGGGAATAACTCTTCTGTTAGGCAGTTATTAGAATTGTTTTATGATCATTTTCAGGTAGACCAGGTGTAGAAAAAATATCTTGCTATGGTGTTATTTTCAAATATCATATATCATATCAAGTGATATTCTTTCCAAAACGTTGTCTTCGTCGTGGATACTCTGTTCCGGGCAAGCTTGGTCGAAACATGTGCATACATTCTTAGATGTCGCTGGTCCATCGTCTTCTTGGTCTTCCACTTATTCTCTTGCCTGTCTTGGTTCCACTATGCCTGGCACTCTGCCCTCTAGAATCAGTCTTTCGATACCATCATAGCGCTTAAAGTGTCCAAAATACTGTAGCTTCCTTCTTATGGTATTTAGAAGCCACCCTTCATTTAGTTTCAGTAATTTAAAAATTTTAATTTTTTACATTTTCTCTATCCATGATATTCGTAGGATATTTCTGCAGCACTTCGTTTCAAATGAATTTATTCCTTTGGATATTGTCTTGTTTAAAGTCCAAGTCTCGCATCCATATGTTGCCACTGGAAAAACACATGATCTTAAAATGGTTGCTTTAGTGTCATTATTACTTTATCTTCAAATAGGTCAGACAAATACTTCAAAACTAGATCGTCTTCATGTGTGTCGGCAAGGTGAAGCCACGACCTGACAAGGAAGCAGAAAATAACAACATTGTCACCTGCCATGCGTGTCGTACAGCCGATTAAGAGATGTTCAGGGTGTAGTTGTTGGCTGTTACGTTTCATAGATTTTCTTCTTTCGTTCACTTGAAACATGTCTATATCTGTAATTCTGTCTCCTTAATAAAACTCACTGTCTTTTGTAGTTCATACAGTGTCCCATAGAGTTTTGATTCCAGTGTTGTTTCCTCTGGCCAATATGTCTGCCTCAGCGTTTCATGCTCAGAACACTCTTGAAGTATATGTTTGGCACTCTGTGCTGCCTGTCCACATGTACACATGGCCGTGTTGCCAATTTTGAACTTTGTATACATGTGACTGCGGAGTCGGTTGTGTCCTGTTCTGAGACGTAGAATTATAACTTGTTCTGATCTGTTCATATTGTGATAGTCATCTTGTGTTGGTGTTTGTGGCTTTCTTATTGACTTTATCATCTGTTTTTTCTGATGGTAGGTGATTGGTATATCTGGTTGGTCTTCGGCAGCACCTTCCTTAGCCAGTTGGTCTGCTTTTTCATTTCCTGGTATTCCACAGTGAGAGGGTATCCATTGCATGGTTACCCTATACTGGTAAGACAATTCGCTAAGTAGTTTTTTTAAGTCTGTTAGTTTTCCAGACTGGAGAGCTTGAAGCACTGACCTTGCATCTGTCAGGAATACCACAGGCTGTAGGTCAGAGTTGGAGTTCAGCAGTTTTTTAGCTGCCACACTAATTGCCTGGATTTCTGCATCATAATTATTGCAGAATTTTCCTGTCGGTGTTCTGATTGTATCTCTAGGCTTGTGTGGATATTCTATATATACACCTGCACCTCCATTCCTCACAGCATTCTGTGCTGACCCATCTGTGTACACTCTGACCCATATATCTTGTGGATATTCCTCGTCCAGGAAACTGAGGGTGATTGTCATTCGCTGCACACTGTTCTGTTCGTCCTCGCTTAGTATTCCTTTCACATGGGTCTGAATGTATATTGGCATTCCATGGCTTTCACTCCACGGGGTTTGCTCTGGTACAGACCTTAAGGGGCTGCCAACTTCAGGTAGGTCTGTAAGTTGTCTACGGAGTCGTTTAGCTTGATGGATAAAGCTGCTCCTTTTCAGTCGTCCCATTGCTAGATTTTGGAATCTTTCCTTCATTGGATGACTTGGCATACACTGAAACTTTTCTGCTTGAATTAGTACTTTTGTGTCTCTGCGTTCGCCAAGTGTTTGCATTCTTCCCATTTTCTGCATCTCTGCTATGGGTGTTGATTTCATTGCTCCCAACATTATTCTAAGTGCCTGGTTTTGCACTTTATCTAGATCTTGTAATGTGGTGTTTGATGCAGGACACCACGCAGCTGAACCGTATTCCAGGTGTGGTCTTATGCCTTGCTGGTAAACTTTACTGAGTATATTTCCACTGGCTCCCCATGTGGTTCCACTTAGTTTTCTCAGGATAGCTAGTTTCCTCCTGGCTTTTGTTGTTGCTTTGTTTATGTGCTGCTTCCATGTCAGCTTATCATCAAAAGTAACTCCGAGGTATGTGGGTTGTTTGTCTTCTTTCAAGAGCTCTCCATCTATCTTGATATGACCAGCTTTTTGTTTTGGTGAGAGGGTAAAGAGTGTAGTGCTGCACTTATCTGTGTTAATGCTGACGCACCATCTATTAGCCCATAAGGTTAGGGCATCGATAGCTCTTTGTATTTGTTTAGTGGCCACTGTTGCATGTTCTTCCGTGCACCAGATCACCAGGTCGTCAGCATACATTGCCACTTTGATCCCGTTTCATAGATGAAAGTGATACAAAATTCCAGGCGAAGTCGGATGTGTTAAACCGAAAGACACGGATATACCAGCCATACTGTAAACGAGGCCACGTCACGCTTCCCTAACTGCGGTCAACACAGCCATACTGTAAACGAGGCCACGTCACGCTTCCCTAACTGCGGTCAACACAGCCATACTGTAAACGACGCCACGTCACGCTTCCCTAACTGCGGTCAACACAGCCATACTGTAAACGACGCCACGTCACGCTTCCCTAACTGCGGTCAACACAGCCATACTGTAAACGAGGCCACGTCACGCTTCCCTAACTGCGGTCAACATACCGTTAACCACCAGGGATTCGAGAAGGAACGAACTTTTCAGTTTTCACACACGAACCAATTTCAACAGTTTTAATAACAGAATAATTGGGATAAACAAGCAAATGTCAAAAGGTGGTTTTCCTTACCGATGTAACTTATGTCCTGCAAGTACTTGCTAGCGATAAACTTACTTCTTAATTGACTGTTTAGTAAACAATTATACATACGTCTTAGTTAACCACCATAGGTCTACAAACTTTCTTGGGCCGTCGCCCACTTTGCGAGACATAAAAAACATTTGTTATAGCATGTTTTCATGTGAAGGAGTGCGGGATGGCTTTCTATGGGTTGTGGAAATAAAGGTCGCTTTGCTATAGCAGAGGCCACGACATGTACATGAAGAATTTTGATTGTACATGCGAAAGAAAAATTCCTGTCCCAACCGTGGATTGAACCCTAAGGCCACAATGGTATGAGAACAGCGCACTAACCATATCATCATCATCATCAGGTGCCATACCGGCTGGCGTAGGCGATCATGGCTCTCCACAATTCTCTGTTTCCAGTATTATATATTAAGCTCGTTGTTGTTTCCCTGCCGTGTCAGGTTGTCAAGCTGTTTAATATTTTCTCACGTTGTCGCCCCCTGTCTCTGTTGCCTTCAATCTTGCCTGTTGTGACTATGTTTTCCAAGACTCCTTGTGTCGTGAAGTGGCCAAAAAATGAAGATTGTCTTTTTCTGATAATATTGATTAAGGTCCGTTTTGCATTTAACTCTTTCAACACCTCTACATTAGTTTTTCTGGCAATCCATGATATTCTCAGAATTCTTCTACAGAACCACATCTCTGTTTCCTTTAATTTCCCACTTTCCAGTATGTTTATTGTCCAAGACTCGCACCCATATGTTAGTATAGGAGTTATATAGCACTGCAACTAACCACATGGTCATGTGTAATTCCCACCATTAAAACAGTTTCCAGAATCATATCAGCATTTGATATTTTCAACGTAAATAGTAACTAACGATACATTAATGCTTATGCCTTTAAACCTGTCATGTATGCGGGTGACTTGGTGGTGTGTAGAAGAACATCTAAATATGTGATAGTATCTGGTTACGGAACCCTTCACAAGCAGGGGGTTTCACAGTAAGAAGTGAGAACCCTTCACAGATAGCGAGAAATTGACGGCGTGAAATGTCACACATTGAATGTTTAGCTCTTGTGTAAATGTTGTCACTACGGGCGCTGCTGACACTCACTGCAAATGTGTGTTTTTCTAAGAACGCGTCAAGCGGCGATCAAATGCAACATTTGTTTACCTAAGAACGTGTCAGATAATAGACAGACGGGAATCATACCACGTAGAAGCGTTCTGGTTGGTCTGAAGTTGGTATGAGGCAACGTGGGTTTATCGTAAGACCAGGTTGACAAATGCTGATAAGTCGGAGGTTTTCCTCTGGGGAAATTAAAGCATTTGATTGGTGGGAAGTTTCGGGAAGTTTGGAGAAACTTGGGAGTTGAGAAATTGGAAGATGACATTATCGACTGCCGAGCCGGGCGGTCGCATTTCGCTCCTGAGAAAAACAGTTCATGCGGTTTGTCGTAGACCCCACGCGTACAGATATGTCTGTCTAGCACTATTATTGGAAAAAGTGAGATTAGATTTGAATGAGATGTTTCATTATTCTCATTAAGTTTATACCGTAACATTTGCTTATTCATTTGGAAGTGTTAGAGTTGATTAATTAATGCTTTGACCATGCACATTTTATATTCATATTCGGATGTCCGTTTCGGAGATAGCCAATATTCCGAAATTTGTTGTTCATATTAAAAGTCGTTCTTAATTTGAGACAAAAAGTGCCTTTGTGATTATTTGATGTCAAGAAGAGTTCCATAGGTTTAGACCTGGCCATAGCTCTAGAGGTTCCAGAAAGGATCTTGTCTACGATGCGTGACACGCATCTTTGTTTTCTTGCCACACTCTATTGTGACGCTGATGCGAATTGTTCTATTGTCACGCTAAAGTGACGACTCTAGCATCGTCACTTGTTATTCTGTCAACGACGTGCAGATCTTTCATCTGTTACAAATGTCGCAAACAAGAAAATACAAAATCCAGCAGACCCATCCTTAGGAAATTGACAGGAACAAGTTGGGGGGGGGGGGTGAGGGAACCTTAAAGAAGGTATATGTATATACAGGTGCAATTAGAACATCACCAAAATACGGATCATTAGTCTGGACTTCAGCATCCAATTTCCATCTAAAAGTTCTAGTCAAGGTACAAAATCACGTACCTCGCCATACACAAGTGTCACGAAGACATCTCCCAACAACGAAATGGAAAAAATTACAGGCATCACCTCCTTGCCATACAACAAAGACGCTAAGATCATGATCCATGCAGAAAAGTACAAGCGCATCTAATGAAGACCAGATTCAGTGACCTAGCCGCTGGAATGCTGAAGATAAGCACTTTTATTTACAAAACCAAAAAGGTTAAACAGATAAAATAAGGAAGAACTACTAGAAATAAATAGCAAACGAAATAATATCAGAACTTTTTCCCATTTCCGTTGGAGCAATGTAAAAATATCACTATCAGAACCACAATAAACAATAAATACACTGTGAGGAGAACTGAATACTCCACAAAGGAGAACAATAGTATACAACATGATTGAAGATAAATACCACAGAGAAGCGTGGATACAAGAATATACCGATGGGAAGCAACTAGAACAGTGATGAACGGAGGTACTGGAGTTTACATAAAATATCCAGAACAACAAAATACATTCACATATTCATCAACTGGAATCTTCTGCCCCAACTACTCTGCAGAAGTACAAACACTAACTGTGCTGCAGAAATAATTAAAAACACAAGCACATGTCAACAGGTGATATTTCTTACTGATGTAACTTATGTCCTGCATGTCCTTGCTAGCGATAAATTGCCAGACCTGGAGGAAAGCACACGAGAAGTGAACATCCAAAGAAAGGTATTACTACAGTGGATACTATCACACTATTGCATACAGGAAATCAAGAGGCAAAAGATGGAGTAACACAGGAACAAAAAGACCAAGACATCACCTACCAAGAAAAAGACATAAATTCCTTATTAAAGTTATTAGGAAAGTCGAGCACCCAAAATACAACTATCGCTGTCATGACAGAGCTTAGCAGGCTATCGTCTTCCAAATCAGGATATGACACAGGGCACTAACTATCCACTTAAATAGACAAAGACTGGTTCCATCACCTTTCTGTCCACGTGGACAGACATCACAGACCACAGAACATATACTGCAAGACTGCATTACACTAAACTAGTCAAGGGAGGAACAGTGGTCCACCGAGACAGATATCAACAAAAAGCTCCACTGCGGAGCTCTGAAATATAGCAGCATTTTAAAGAAAACCGGCCTTGTTATGTAGACATGTTAAACTGCGAACGAAAAGAAGATGCCACTAAATTATTGAAAAATTAGTGGCCAATGTGTGCTTCAATTTGAACACAACTATTGCTATATCGAATTTGATTAAACCTAGCTCATATGTAAAGATTGTAAATGGAATGCTCGAATAACATTATGTATATTTCATACAATGGTTTTAATATAAAAATTTGCAATAAATATTAAGATATTGGTTCCATTAGTAAAAAACTATTGCAATATTTAAAAAAAAAACATAAAATATATTACAAAATTGCTTATTTAGAACTTATAAAGAAAAAATGCAAAGCAAAAATCAGAAATCATTGTGAAGATGAGCCTGATTACTTGTTAATATCGGGTTCCGCTTTCGTTAAAAACAGTCGTAAATCGCCACGCTTCGTCGCAAATCGCTACGCTCAGTTACACGTAATCGGTTCATTTTCTTAGTAAATTCGCTACCGCACTAAACCACAGCTCAGTCGCATAAGAAGGAAATAAAGGGCCTTATGAATAATTACTGCACTATTTCCCAAAATCCAGGGTATATTTTAGATATTGATTTCTGAAGATAGAACATTTTGTATCCACTTGAATTTTATTTTTGTTTCTTCATGTGGTGTGAGTTCTGAGTCCAGATGAGCTGCTTGATAATTATGTTATGTTTACATGTGGGAACGAATCTAGAATCCAAATTTGATATAGTATCACGTAATCTCTCATTGAAATGAACATGGAGAACTTCCACGTGTTGACAGTATGTAAGTTTGTTTGTTTGTTTTTCGTTCGCTCCATTGTAACCATCACGGATATCCGTGCGATTTCCGCCGGGAGCGTGATTACGTTGTGCCATCGTTATGCGCCTTGTAGGCCTAGCACATCCGATTTCGGCATGCCTGGACAATTCGGGTGGGCTACCCGTAGCCTGTGACAGCCTCTATATCTGTCTCCAGGCACGCGTAGTGGAGACTCTTCGCCCAGACGAAATTTTGCTCTCGTCTGACTCAAACGAAGTGTTCCACTGTCTATGAACTTGCCTCGTGTAATTGGACGTGCTGTGCCTGTGCCCATTGGGTACTGAACCGTTTCTCATCCGTGAGCCTGGTTCCTTAAGGGGAAGAACTCAACAGAGGAGTTGGACCCTGGCTCTTTCGCCCTCTTAGCCGAGGTGTCATTCACAGACATCGTGTACCCCTTGTCCAAGTTCGAGTCTCACACCACGCGTTTGAGAGCAAGGCGTTCTTGCGCTGAGCGTCCTTGTCCCAATAGCGCCTGAGCCCATCAGGTACTGAACCCTTTCTCTCTTCAAGTGTATTTCCGGTGTAGGAAAACCTGACAGTAGAGTTGTGCCAGGGCTAAATCGTTGTCCCTTTTGTGCCTGAGTGCATCGAGTACGGAACCCTTTCTCTTCGCGAGCATATTTCCGGTTTAGGAAGGCTCGACATTAGAGTTGGGTTAGGTCTTCTTGCTTTACCAAACGCCAATGGATGGGTCTGGGTCTCTGCCTGTAAGGAACACAGGTAACTAGAAGCTCGTCGTGAGCTGACAGAGCTTGTAGTTCCCCTTTCCTAGGGACTTTTCACTTTCTATTTGCAGTTCGCGCTGCCCTCTAGCGCTGTTCTGCCATTTCATTGTACTCGGTATGAAATCTATTTGTCTCTCTTCATGCATCTATCTTTACGTGCATTTTACATTGGCCGCCCCTCCAATGTTCGGACTGGACTGACTTGCTTCACTGTATGTCGACAGTGTCGCTATATGTGGTGATGCTGGTGGTGTCGGAGATATTGTCTGTCTCTTGTGCAGTCAAATCTCTTTCCATCTGCTACCTCCACATTCTCGGACACGATCCCCAAATGATTTGGCCAGAATCAGCTCGAGCTGCTGTATTTCTGTTTCCAGGGTGCACCCCGTGGAGGTACATTTGGGATCTTGGTTATCTGCTAACCCTGGGTCCGCCTAGAGTAATGCGTTCCCTTTGCACCCCAGTATGTAAGTAAATCTTCCCTTTTAAGATACGCCAATGATAAATTTGAAAAGTGGTTATATTACTCTAGACCTAGACTTCGCTTGAATAGAAGAGGTTTTCCTCACAAAAATATTCACACATCCTCTATTTTCTCATTGACAGAAAATTGACATATATTTCTGTCAGATATGATCAATTTCTAATGATTAAATAATTGAAATTTAAAACACAGTGATAAAAATTGATCGTGTAGGACGGGCATATGATGAATTGGTTGGTTGCTGATCCAGCAGTCCATGAGCTCAAGCCCTTTGACCCAATGTCATTTTACTGGCATTATATTGCTGGGGAGTCTGTGGATTTCGTCACAGAGACAGAGAATAACTATCACACAACCAGGAAGGTCGGTTTCAACCTATGCACTTTTCCGAGCCACTGCAGTCAAGTTAGGGTTCGCTGTGCTAATTTCCCGGCACCAATTGACTACTGGTTATGCCGAATGTCTCTACTACTACAGGCATGCAACTAAATGTTCAAGTCAAAAAGATTGTCAGTCCTGAGTCACAGTGCCTCTATGATGTGCCTCAGCCATAGGAAAAAACAGTGCTGTCAGTCTCCAGCCTCTGTTGACTGGACTAAGCCCAGTGCCGTAGCGTGGGTCAATGGTGCCAAGGGAGAAATCATAATTTTCCTCCCTTGTGACATTAAAAAAATATGTCTGATTGTGAAAGACGGGACGAAAATAAATTTGCCGCACTCCCGATGATGCCGCTCGGGGCGGTCTGCACCTCCGCACCCCCCTCGCTACGCTACTGACTAAGCCCTATCTCCACATCAAGGAATTGACCGCGATGTGAGTCCATTGCTTTTACCCATATTTAAACAAACAGATATCACATATCAGTAGGGCATATAGTTCATGGGGTACCGGAGTCTGAAAAGGGAGCAAAATATAACGGCATGGTTTACCTTGATGTATGTTGTAGGAGGAGATTAAGGAGGTTATATGGTGGAGTTAGCTGTCCCATCCAATATAGGGACACAGTGATAAAGAAGCCACTTTGAAGTCAGATGTAACAGGAAAGACGCAGATATCGCAACAAAGCTACAAACCCCGACACAATAAATCTTTCTCTGGACTACATCATACTAATCTACATGAGTTTGAGAATGAACGCGGAAGAAGAAGAAGGTCTGAAACTATAATGAAACTGTACACACTTCTTCACTGCTAGAGGACCGCATTATAGGGGGTACAGTTGACTCCGTGGTGTTCTGTACGTCCAAATCTCAAATCAAGTATCCAAGAGTGTTAAATTTAAAAGGTGCAATCCTATAATTACATGATCTATGGATTCTTCCAGAAAAACTCACTTCTAACCTTCCCTGGACACTCATACTCAAGCCTGAATATATTCAAATTTAGTTAGTGTTGTGGACGGGTGTTGGGTTCTAACCTCCTTAGGAAAGCAAAACACTACACTTTAGGATTCTATCCTCCTTAGGAAATAAGAACACTACATTTAGGGTTCTATCCTCTTTAGGAAATCAGAACACTACATTTAGAGTTCTATCCTCTTTAGGAAATCAGAACACTATTTAGTACTGAGAAGAAGATAAAAAAGAAGCTGATAATAACTGTTTGTTTTCCAAGAAAAGGTCGCCACCAGAATGAGGAAACTTCCCACTGAGACGGGGAAAGGATTATATTTATGTACAATCTCCGTCTTGTAGACGAAGTATCTACCGCCATCTTCAAAAGTCTCTCGTTATTTGTAGATAAACAGCGAATCATTCCCACAAAAAATTTGTTATATTGTTATTTATACTTGTTCGGGCGAAAATCTTACGATCGAATCATCAACTGTTTTCGTCTTTATTCTTTTTAATATAGTGCCTAGTTGTTTTCTTTATCTTTGTATTGGTAGTTTATTCTTTATATTTGTATTGGTAGTTTATTCTTTATATTTGTAGTTGTAACAAATAGGTATACAGGTTAATACAATTACTTTTTAGAAGACAACAGATTAAGTGGTTCTCACATGCATTCAGACTAGGCCTACCATCTTACGGCGCCCCTCAAAGAGGATTAATACAGAAATAATGGAACCAGGAGCAGATCGTGAAAAAGATGAAGGAATCAACGAAAACAAATATATGAAAGAAACAAAAAGGCGGTTTACAGAGAACTGTCTACCCTGACGCTGCAACTTATAAAGTTGTATAAAGTGAAAAGAAAGACAATATAACGCGAAAAGACAGAAATTATTGCTTGTGTATGTGCTGCCTATGATTGATTGTTGGATCTTATCTTGTAGTCTGCTAATTTCGTTCCAAATGACAAAAAAATATATATATTGTATATATATTATATAAATATATAAAAAGACATTGTCTTTTTTCATGAAAACAAAAAAAAATAAAAATTAATATTGTAAATGTTTACGCTAAATTTAAAATATAAAAGAAAAGTATCAAAATAACGATGACCCCGACGTGATTTGAACACGCAACCTTCTGATCTGGAGTCAGACGCGCTACCGTTGCGCCACAGGGCCAGCTGATTGACTCAGGAGAGAGTACTTTATATAGCATTGATTTGTTGAAAACAATTACAATTAAGAATGATATATCAAATTTATGCTATATGTAAGAAATTGTACATTTTCTTCTCTCATTTCCTCGTTAGTACGCACGATAAATTAGGCGACAGAAAATCAAAAATGTTTCTGCGCATGCACACCCATAATTTCCTTTTCCGCGTAGCAACAGAACTTGTTTTATTGTTTATAGACAAACTAAACAATTATCGATTGCGGAAGACGAAACTTTTGGCTGCATATGAATTTCATAACCTATCTTTGTTGGTATAAAGTAAATCATTTTTTAAAGTTTATACACCTAAACTATCATCATCAGGTGCCATGTCGGCTGGCGCAGGCGATCATGGCTCTCCACAGCTATCTCCAGCATTATGATTATGGTTTCCATGCCGTACCAGGTTTTCAAACTAATATTTTCTCACTTTGTCGCCTTCTATCTCTGTTGCTTAAAATCTTGCCTGTTGTGGCTATGTTCTCCAGATTTCATTGTCTTATGAAGTGGCCACAAAATGAAGATATCCTTTTCTTATATTATTGATTAAAGTCCCTTTCGCATTTGCACTTTAGCCTTTCAACACATCCAGTTTTTTCTGAAAGAGGAATGAGATCTAAACATGAGGGCGAAGCTAAGTGATTTTGAAGTATGACACTTGTGACATAGAAACAATGTAGATATAATTTAGAGTTGAAGATGATTGGAGTAGAGTTAAATTTCTGACCAAATTAATATTCCCTGAGATTCATGTCGAAATCTATCATTTGAGGTCAGTCTCAAACCATTTACAAGTGTTACAGTTGCATCATTCCATAACCTTCTCAATCCCTTGTTGGATGAGCTGGCAGCTATTGAATCATTCCCAGAACGATTTTTTACATTAACAGCTGACATCGACATAGCGATTTAAATTCTTCTTCTTCAGCGTTACGATGCAGTGGATGACATGCTAAAACTAAGAAAGTGTAGATGATCCTCTGTGATATATAGGCCTATATATATATATATATAGATCCTATGCATCCATCCTGTAGGCCTATATATTGGCATCTTTAAAGTCAGTTAGCTTAAATTAGAATTGCTTGTGACTTCTAGTATTCTTGATTGGGTAATTTTGCAGATACTCAATTGGCAGGGCTAGCAGAAATCAAATTTTATTGAAAGTGTGCAGAATCCTCATGTCAACATTATTTCTTCACTTTTATGTGCACTCTTAGAGCTCTTTCCATTACTTTGATATCTCTGTGTATGGTTGCTATTTATGCGGTACAATCTTCTGACAGAATCTTCTACACACGTAGGGGCTGCCCATAAATTATGTCACACTTTATTGAAGATCTTACTTTAGGGTAAAGTCACAGTAAGCGAGCAAGAGGTAGACAGATACAAGTTGGAGAGTAACATCACAAGATGGACAGGTTAGTCTAGCAGAGTGCACAACCAAAACAACTGGGGTTCAACAAAAGTTGATATCAACAATACTGTTTTATACAGCAATTAATTTGTTTGATACGAGAATCAATACAAGGTAACTGCGTGAAACGTAATAAGTTTCCCAGTAGATAAATTCCTATAGTCGGTCGTGTCTGATTGAAGCGATTATATAAACCTGTGTAATACGTAAGTACGTTAATTTATTTGAATAGTTTTTTTGCTTTTATGGGGCACAATTTTAATTTGGATATGATTAGGTGGAAGTGTACCTGAATTCTTGACAGTTGTTGACATGGGAGGGGAGGAAAAAAAATATCTATTAGCGAAACATTTTATTGCATTTCAGCGTCAGGGTAGAAGATTTTTCTGGAGATGGCCCTCTTGCGTGCTGAGTATATTGTGGAATTTATCGCCTCTTATTTCGGTGGACCACCGTTTTCATAGTTGGCCTCTAGGTCTACCTACACTGTATATGTGTGTAGCATGGCTAGCTGCGGTATGCTTTCTGATGGTAGGCTGCTGATGTGTGCAAACCGTTTGATCTGTTGCTTCCTAATATTGGAGTGTGCCGGTTTTTTTATAATGTCCTCATTCCTCACTTTGTCTTTTATTGATATTCCTAGGATTCTGCCATTTCAGCTGTCACAAGTTTACGCTTGCCTTGTGCTGTCGTTGTCCATATTTGCCATTGGTAGAACAGTGTTGGCATAATAATTGTTTTGAATAGTGTTATTTTGGTGTATAAATCTACATTTTTGTTTCTGAAGATTGGTGTCATTTGCTCTAGGGCTTGGTATGCTTTACTACATCTGTTGTGTATTTCTTTACTGCTCTTGCCATCTGGAGTTATATTACTTCCTTGATATGTGAATTCTGTCACTTGCGTAAGTCTGTTGTTTCATATATATATATATATTGGTGTTTCTGTTCTTTCTATATTCATTACTTCCTATATTTATCTTCATGTTAAAGGTATGGTATGTTTGATATAATCTATCTATTTGTCTTGAGGGAAAAAATGTGGACAATTTATGGATTAATCTGCCCTAATGGAGATGACAAAATCATTGAAAGATGTTCCACAAATCTCTTTAAATCTTACATTTGGTCTGCCTCATGATTTTCCTCAGGGTTAGAGCTTACCAAGAAGTAATATCTTTGGGATATTGTAACTATTCATTCTTTTTGAATGACTGAACTATCTCAGTCACGACTTGTTTAAAGATATATTTACTTATAAAAGAGAATAATAAGCAGACTACTGCCGAAGACGGATGTGTCGGGCCATTAGCGCAGATAAAACGGCGACACAACGTATTTCCATTCTCTGGACTAAATCCTGCTGGAAATCTAGTTGGACAATTGTTCTGCTACAAGAGAGATCTGGTGGGAATTTGAGAATGAACGCTGAAGAAGATAAGCAGACTGATTTTAAGCTAGTTTCAAATCTGAGAAGGTTGCTTGACTAAATTTCCTGGTGTCATGAACTGAAACATTTTACTAAGAGGATTTTGCAGTGACTATTATGGTCTCTTAAACTAGCATAGTTTGGACATGTAAGCCAACATGATTCCCTGTCAAAAACGATCTTGCTGAAAACAGTAGAAGAGGGAAGCAGCAGAGGTAGACGAAGATATGGTCAGCATCAAATAATAGACAATAATTTTTATACTCTCATCCGCATCGATGAAGATATAAATTGTCGGTGGACTCTGTGTGTTGATGCATACAATGCAACTCACTATAGCCTGCAAATATGAAATTTTTATAGATGTAGATCAGAGCTGGGCAACCTTTCTTTTGTTGGCAGGCCCGATTTGATCTCTTCTCTTGTGGCATTTAGCGAATAAGTGATCTTTTTTAAAAGTCCCCAGGAGCTCCAAGTAATTATTTCTTAGTACAGTACATGTAGTACTTTTAATCAGCATGGGGGGGGGGGGGGGGGCCAGATTTTGCCCACCTCTGATAATAGATTATGACCAAAAGTCAAAGGGTTGATTTTCTTGTACCAGACAGGCACAGGTCTTCAGAAAACATCACTACTGCTAAGATGATGTAAAATCTTTGCCTTATCGCACATCATGTCTGTTACCAGGATGATCCCTGAGAAAATGAAGTACAATGTCCAGTGTGTTTTCTAAATGACTGTGACATATTCTTTCCAGAATGTAGTCTTCCTTATGTATTTCCTGAAATCCCAGCAGTCTCTGGCAAATTGTCAAGATTCCTCTAGCAACATGTGAATGCATTCCTGAATATCTTTTGTCCAACGACGTCTTGGTCGACCTCTGCCCCCTCCAACAACTTTCTTTTCATGCCATCTTGTCGATTCACATGGCTGAAAAAACCTGTGTTTTCTGAGAGTAACATAGCTATCTCATCATGGTACAACATAAATTATAATTTAATCAAAATACAACACTTTTACATTTAATGTCAAATCACATCAACTTTATTAGCTATATACCAATGACAATGAAAGTGAGTTTAAGCATTTACTGAATAATTTTATCCCATCTGACAAATCACAGAGACCATATATGTTAATACAAGTAAAATCCACCGGATACATGCAGGAATCCTAACACACTTGTCAACACAACTAAACTAATGGCACATCCTAATTTATGATTAATCTGATCATTTCCAACAATTTCAATGGATGTGTAAAAATAACTTTAAATGAGTAAACTACTTTCAATAAACAAAACATTGAAAAATTTGGAACAAATTAACATACACACATTTGGACACAATGGGTAAAAATTAACTTTCAATAAACTAACATTTTGACATATTTAACTTTCAATAAATTAAGAAATTGTCAAAAATAATGTTCAATAAACAAACAAAATGAATTTTTAAATTTTCAATAAACTTACTGGAAAAAAAATTGCTTAAAAATTAAGAAATTTTTATAGTGTGTTAAATTTTTTGTTCCATAAAGTAACAAATTAGATAAAAGAAATGACACTTTTTAATGCCATGGATGACTTTTGTCATCGAAGCACAAAAGTCCCTTTCACTGCCACCAATGACTTTGTCATCTGTGAATATGACTTTTTCCGTGGGAAATTTTGCTGATCCTACACTCTTTTTATTCAGTGTAGGATTCCCATTTATTAAGAATATGATTCCAATATAGTGTTATTGGATATATTTATCCAATAAATTATTTCTATGATCATTAATTTATACTGTGTAATATGACCTTGTCATTAGAGGTGAGAAAGAGAGTTCTGCAGTGCTATATAACCCCTATAATAACATATGGGTGCGAGTCTTGGACAATAAACAAACTGGAAATTGGGAGATTGGGGGCAACAGAGATGTGGTTCTACAGAAGAATTCTGAGAATATCATGGACTGCCAGAAACACTAATGTAGAGGTGTTAAAAGAGTTAAATGCGAAACGGACCTGAATCAACAATATAAGAAAAAGGCAATTTTCTTTTTTTGACCACTTCATTAGACAGGCAGGTTTAGAGAACAGTCACAACAGGCAAAATTGAAAGTAACAGAGACAGAGGGTGACAAAGTGAGAAAATATTAGAGTTTGACAACCTGGTACGGCAAGGAAACAACAAAGACTTTGATACTTAATACTGTGGACAGAGAGCTGTGGAGAGCCATGACCGTTTACACCAGACGGCATGGCACCTGATGATGATCATTAACTTCAATAATCAGAGAATTAATGATTTTATTGTGCTTTTTCAATGAAAACTTCACAATAGATGTAGTTAATGATACCTAGTCCCAAAGTAACCGTGAATCAGATTTTCTGGTGGATAATAAAACTGACTCAGAATGAGATACAGAACTGAATTAGATTATGATTGAAGTAATGACAGCCATAGATTTATTATGTAGTATTGAGATAATTCTGTAGGTGCAGGAGCGAGTGGTGGACACCAACTTTGAAAATGGGAGCATGGAACTGCCATTGCCAGATAAAATTATTCATAAAATAAATGGAAATTAACTATTATTTTATTTTTAATTGCTGTCTTACAAAAACCACTTGCAAAATTTTCACTATAAAAATGGCGCGGAGTGAGACAGACTTGGCCCAAAAGTGTTACATACACTTATATTTTGTTTAAAAAAATATCTTTCAATAAACTAATGGAGTAACATAACTCAATAAACTCAGAGTGGACAAGCATTA
Source organism: Meghimatium bilineatum (assembly GCA_034231615.1). Classification (NCBI taxonomy): domain Eukaryota; kingdom Metazoa; phylum Mollusca; class Gastropoda; order Stylommatophora; family Philomycidae; genus Meghimatium; species Meghimatium bilineatum. The sequence continues at coordinate 44,082,166 of CM067311.1, forward strand.
ATTTTCATTAAACTAAAGTTTGGGTAAATATTAATTTTCATTAAACTACTTATTGAGTGACAAGAATAAATATGCAGATAATCCAATAGCATATAATGAATTATCTTGGGAGCATTTTTACATACAATGGAAGAAGGGACAAAGAGTACAAGACAAGAATTTTAAAAAGCCAACTATGTAAATTATGAACTTAAACCAATTTTGAAACACAAATCTATCATGATGGAAACCAAAAGGTAAATCATAAATTTAATCTTCATACCAACATTATATATCAATGTCAGACATAGATACTAACAAAATAACAAGATAGAAAGCTTACTATGTGTGTAATGAGATATCTAATAAAAGCAGCAAATTGAACAGATCATATGAACTGTTGGAACATCTGTGGTCAAATATAGTGAAATATATTCTTAAATATTTTGGCCACTTAATGAGAATGAACCCTTATTGCCCAGCGGCAAGAGCATATATAAAAATAGATTGAAGGAGTTACCAACATTGTGAGATGTCACAATTTTACTGCATATCAAGCGACCAAACGTGCCATAGTCCGAAAACCAATTCTCATTCATTGCTGCGACACGTTAGAACAAAAGCACAGAAAAGACGATAGATAGAGATATAAATATGAAGTGTCAGAGGCTCATAATATTAGGTCTTAATATTTAGATTATAAGACCAGCTCTTTACTTGGCGAAGTTTCTCCTACCCATAGTCTAAAACTATTTTTCAGTTGGGTCAAATTTACAAGAGAATCAGTGGCATCTCTCTATATCCTTTTATAACAAATTTTCCTATATAACAATACTTTTCAAAATCTCCAATTATATGTATTGTATATTGTTTGCACTGTATATAGCGATTTATTTTCTGTTATTACATACATATTTCATCGGTCCAGACCAAGTTGTTATAACAGGATTTGACTGTACCATGGTGATTTTAATTTCTATGAACTTTTTAAGGCTTCCAGTTGAAACACTTTTGTATGGTACAGTATATCTATTCACTCCCGGGTGAGCAGAGGTCATTCTCTTTCATTCGGTCTTATCCTTACTATTGATTCTCTCAAATTTTTCCCCCACAAAAAAATGGGGGTTGCATTGCGACCATTGTAACCTTTTACAGCAATATATCTTCTGTAGAGACTCCGCTCATACACTTGCTGGATTGACAAGCATACAACACCATACTAAATATTCTATGACTGACGAGCTCTATGGGTTTCACTCCTTCGCTGATACAAAAAATGGATTTCAGAACCCTGCTCCTCTTTATATTGATGTTCATAACGGGGCGGCCATCTTTAGATGTACACTTGTACCATCCTTAAGAACAGCTTATTGACAGCTTACAAGACAATGCCATGTTTTTATCATTTCTATCAAATTTTTATAGTTTTCATTTTAAGTACCCTGGTTGTTGTATATAATTAGCTGTTGTATGCTAAGCAAAGTTATATAGATAGCTGGTTGTATGCTAAGCAAAGTTATATAGATAGCTGGTTGTATACTGGGCAAAGACCAATATAAACTTAGTACAAAGAAGGCATAGCTATTTCTTAACAACTGTCTGGAGACACGATGACTAGCACAACTTCGTTGATTATTTTATTTATTTATTCCACACTATAGTTTTCACAAATATATTACCTGGTACTTTCATATCTTCAAGCTTTCCTGTTAACGGATGCATGGAGTATTTGATTGGCTGTGATAATAAATAATGTTTTGTCATAACTAACACATAATTAATCAATTATCTTTTCTCTTTGTATAATTAGCCATCGCAGGATTGAATGACCATTGGTTTTCAGGCTATGGCACATTTAGTTGCTTGATATGCAGTAATATTATGATGTCTCATGACATCTGTAGCTTCTTAAATCTTGATATTCCTGTACCTCTTGGTGTTTCTTGCTGCAGACAATATGGGCTCACTCTCAAGTTGATCATTCAATTGTTTTTCTTCAATATATTTAACAAGACACATTGTTCCAACAGTTCTTGTAATCACTCCATTTCTCACATGGTCTCTTCTTGTTCTATTTGCTGCTTTTATTAGACATCCTATTTTTACACATGGTAAACTTTCTCTATTTTTCCTTAGTCAGAGTCCACATTTGACATTGATTCTGCCAAGAGCTACCACAAATATGTTACTGACATGAAATAAAAAGAAATAATTTTCCATCTTGTTTTAAAAGTATAACAATAGTTCATATTTTCTCACATGAAACACTATGTCTCAACATAACAGCATTGTTAAAATTCAGATTTATATTGGTTACAAATTGAGGCTTTCAACATGTTAAAACAATTAAAGTACATCTAAATATACAGGTACCTAATAACCAAGATGCCACAAATATCTGACAAAAGGCGAGAACCGCAGTATCACAAGTTGATATAAAAAAGGGGAAGGTAAAAACATGTTACTATTAAGAATAAATAAAATAAAAATAAAGATAACATTGAAATTGTTTTGTACACTCAGTGCACTCGACAATTAAAATGTCTTTATTTTTATAATTTATTGTTTTTATTTAATGTGTATTAGGTTTTACTAAATATATAAACATTTTATTACTTATCCCATCTACTATCACTAAATATGCAGATATGGACAAGAGATATCAAAGTTTAGAAACACACATACTACAAATACATGTTATCAAATTTATAACAAACAACAATAAAAATAACATGGTATCATGAACTCTTTTAAAAAAACAAACAAATGAAATATCAGTAGATCTAACTGCAAGCAAGAACAAAGAATGGGAATACAACACCAATATGGAAGTTGTCTCAAGTCAGTCTGAGTTAACAAACTGTATGATATGAGACTAAGCTCAACTAATAAGCTCAATTAAAATTTTGTTTATTATACATACATTAAATAAATGACTGATTTATTCAACTCTTAATCTCTTGACCAGATTCAGCAAGCAACATGATACTCTCGACCTTCATAGAAAACTAGAAAAAGTTTGATGTTCTGTCACAGATAATTAGTTATTTCATCTTGAACCCTGGATCCAGTAGTGCTGGTTCTCAACTTTCCTAATTCAGTGACCCTTTAATACAGTTCTTCATGTTATTTTGAAACCATCAAATTATTTTCGTTATTACTTCATGTTTTCTGGTGGTCCTAAGCGACCTGTGAAAGGGTCGTTTGACCCCCATACTGGTCACGACCCACAGGTTGTGAACCGCTGCACTAAAGGTTGCACAGGTCTGCTATATAAATTATATTATATAACTGATACATTGTAGTGATTTATTTCTTTTACAGAATATCTCATTGAAAATGGCCATGCCTTTATTAGAATATTCTATACAGAATTATGATCAGAATTTGGGATAAAATTGATTTGAAAGGGTTATTTCTTAAATTAAAATCAGAAAGATCCCCCTAGACATTTACAGGCATCTATTTATTATGTTTTAAATGTAATCTAGAAACAGTCGTGTATGTGTTGCTGTGAACAAGTGTTTCATAGATTTTATATACTTAAAATCAAAATACAATTTTAAATCAAAATACTATTGTAATGAATAAAGTTCTATTATTAAAGAACTATCAATTATTATAACATCCAGTTTGATATTGATCATGTACAGAGAAATTTGTTTTAAGTCATTGTGGGTTCCATAAGTTTGTTTTGCAGAGGTATTTCCGTGGGCCAGATTATTGTTATGTGAACGGCGAGAACAATTTGTCTAGTCATAGTTGGTTTGGTTCCTGTTGTTTTTGTGGCAGCACTCTGAAATGATATTTCGACCACTTACCATATGGTGCATGAATTGAATCATGTAGCGTAAATGCCCTATTTCAAGTTCCGTGCTGCATGGACTGACGTTTTCTGACTTTGACGGTAGGGTGGTATAAATGTGATCAAACAATCAATCAAGTGCCATGCCGAGTGGCGTAGGCGATCATGTTTCTCCACGACTCTCTGTCTCTTGTGTTGTCAATGAGCTCGGTTGGTGAACTTCTACCATGTCACAATACTAGTCCATCTAGAAACTTTTCTCTTTGTCATCTCCTATCTCTTCTCCCCTTGATCTTTCCAGTGGTTACAGGTATCCAGTGAAACCTGTCTGAAAACAAAGCGAGTTTTCAAGGACCTCCTGTAGATTAGCTTTGCTTTGTACACATGGCAATTTTTTTGGTTTTTAATCACCGCCATTGTGCAATTGAAATAAAGAAAAATTGTTGACATAAAACCCTGAAATTGATAGCCGAACTGATGTTTTATTGCCAAAAGACATCTATCTCAATCTTGTTATAAACAGCGGCACAATGCACTTGTGGTTAAAACTGACAAAAATAATAAACTCTAAGTAGTTTATACTATGCAAATGAAGAATAGACTCTTACTGGGACCAACATTTGTTTATAAAATTGTACAACATGAAATACACAAACTAAGATACAAAAATAGACAACTTTTATACTGCAAACCATTAAGAGGGATAAACTACATAAAACATGAAATACACAAACTGGGACAATTTTATGAAGGAATTATATATTCTAAAACATTGCAATATATATATATATATAATACAAACAATATAATTTAATTGAATATGTTTCATTATTGAGCTAGTTTTCCACAGTACTATCTATAACAGACTTTATGTTTCATACATTTCTCTACCTAATTGGTACCTCACTACAGGCACACATATAGATTCTCAGTCTCTTTCAGCAGATAATGAAGGGTATTTTTACAATTTTCTGAAGCTCACAAATCTTATGTTTCATTGGATGAACATCGCCAGATTCAAGCCAATCAAAATTCCAACAGTTTCAAACAAGACAAAGTGACACTCCAAAAAAATTAAGAACATTCTATGCAATAAAGCTATATTAATGCATGGACAAGAAGTTATTTTGTTGACATATGAATTAACCCCCCGAATTAACTAAAGGGCTAATGCTGTAAGTAATATTGGCATCATATGGAAAAACCTGTAGAGGAAATTAAGGACAGGATAGACTACACATATTGTTAATGACTATGTTCAGGGACTAAATGATTTATGAAGAAAATGCCATAGACAGTTAACAAATCTACTAATGTCATCTGTGATGTTGGAGCAAAGAAACAAATTACAGCAACAAATGTGAGAAATCAAAATATATGTAGCACATGATGAGAAAAGTATAATTGAGCATTCAGTAACTGGTAGAAAGATCAGGGAGAGAAGAAAAAGAGAAAATGCAGGAGAGTTTGTTATCATGGCATGGGAAAAACATCACAGATGAAAGTTATTAACAATAACAAGATATCTATGCCAGTGATTCTCAATTTTTCTTCCCAATAATCTGTTAAGCTCCATTTATCTACATATCCAATGATGTGATCATCCAGCAAAAAAGAGCAAGCTATAAGCCTGGCAACAAACCATACAGAAAACAAGATGGAATACCATATATTTCCAAATATAAGCTGATCTCTTAATAATTACAGGATGTAACTTAAATGTCCAAAATTTGACCAAAATTGGAAACCTGTATATAGACCGAAGTATAAAAAATAATACAGGTAAGAATACTATGGAATAGAAGGGACAAGTGAAATATTGCTAAAAGGAAAATAACACAAACTTTAGCATGACGCAAGGTCATTTGCCCCACTCTACCAATATTCATATAAAATACATCAAGAATAATACCGTGCAACCTTTTCCTAGAGGCATTGCCAGCCACATAAAACAAGTGACCACTAGATACCAAAGTTTTCCAAGAAATCTGATTCATTCATTCAGTGTTGTCTCTGCAACAAAGATTGACTGCAATGCCACCAGCCATTATGGTAAATTCAAATAGATAGTCAATGAATGGATCAGGTCAACTTTTTGCGTCGTTAATATCAGCATTAGTCATTAGAGCACATTCCCAAATATCAGCATTAGTCATTAGAGCACATTCCCAAATTAACCAGTGAAAAGCCATTATATTGCATTTATAGTCTTACCGGCTTTAGCTATACGTAGATTTGATATGGTGGTACCCAAAATAGCCATCAATTCACATGGTGGAAAGAACAGGTTTGAAGAGTTTTTGTAAAGACAACTACTCATGAGAACACACATTTCACTGTTGTTTTAGATTGCAAGGCAGATGGGGCACACCCATCAATATCAATTTTACATGCAGAAGAATCATTATGGTGTTAAAAAATGGTTTGTCGAATGTACACAAATTGAACAACTAAAATGTAGTGTTTACTATGGTCCTGGTTACAACTAGCAGCAATCAGCATGGATTTATTGCTCAAACCTCAACTCTTTGAGACCTACTATGACCCTGTGAGATAGAGAGAGCTTTCAGCCTAACTAAAGTTAACATACAAGGGGGGGCTCACACAATAAATTTAAATACAAGTAAGCAACATATCAATGAGTAGATATACAGCAGATAATCTAAGATGTCATATACAATGTCAATATTCAATCTGGTTTGCCAGTTCGGCTTATATACTGTGTCTCTAATCACTTCTTGTACTGTGAAGAATGCAGTGTTGTCATACTTTTTTCCAGGTTGAATCTCTGCTTATTTCGATATAAAGATCCATATAATTTGAACACAAAAGATCCTTTACTTGCCTTCTTTGCACTGACATGTAGTATGTCATATTAACACACAAAAATCCAAGCTAGCATTATGTTCGATTTTAATTTACCAACTTTTCCCAACTCCCAATAAAATTGAATCTTTGTTCAACTTGAAGCCGTCTTAGTGAATACAAGAAAATAAAAAAATATAGCCTGTACAGTACAATGGTCGTAAGGGCTAACCCACATTCTAAACACACTGATGAATTAAGAGAAGCTGCTTCTTAATGAGACAGTTATGCTACTCTAACAATAAATTGCACTTAATAATTCTCTGGAACAATTTATACATGTAGTAGCTGCCTAAACTATCTTTAATAACATATCAGATATTCACAGATGTACTCATTTAAAATATGATGACATCAGTTGTACACAAATGTCTTAATAATCATTTGGAGTGAACTTCATGAAGTGATCATATATTTTACGGTTACAGTGTGTCCAAAAATGATAAAAGCCAAGTTGTAGGTAGCATGATATAAGGATCGCCTACCATGTCTAACACAGTAAGCTGCCTATTTACAAATAAGTATTATGCTATGGAGATGAGATCCTTTAGCTGTGTCCTTGGAATTATTTACTTTTAACAAACCACAAGTAATGAAATTCAAAACACAGTATATTTAGGTTGCATTTATCAAGACCTAGTTTGATACAGAAATAATGGAATAAAATCCAGAAATATTAAACAGGTCTCTACGAATAAAGTACAAGGAAAAAATGAAGAGGCAGACTAAGCAGAAGACAGATGGGCAACATAGAGGAAGACCTACAAGAACAAGGGATCAGAACTTAGTAACACAGACCTGGAATAGAGATGGATAAAATGAAATGGTGACTGCAATAAGCCTTCATGTTTTGCAATGCTGAAAAAGCCTAAATGAGGCAGGCATCCACCAAAGAGCATTTTATAAGATAAATAGAATGGCAGCAAAAAAATTAGGAAAAAGCAACAAGAACTGTCCTTGAACAAAAACTGACATGAAGTAGTGCAGATAATCCATTGTTATTCAAATAAATTGAAAGCAATGTTGATCAAAAATTGGCAATTATGCACAACAAAAAGTGTTACTGTGACTGCATAACTTACAATAATTACACAAGAATAACATAAACCAATTGCAGGCTTCATGAAGTTATCATACACTCTCTGAACACAAACAATTTCTCTCCAGCTGAATTGGTGCCCCCCCCCCATAAAAAAAGAGGTATTTCTGTATGAAACACATGTTAATAAAACTGTTTACAACTCAAAAGGTAAAAACAATAGGTTGAACTAAACTTTTCTATTAACGGAGGTTATGGTGGCAGGATTACCAGAGCTGTAACATCCATTAATGTTCACAGCTAAAAACTCTGATATAACCAGTTGGACCAATGTCCAACTAAATCCTAAAGAAGCGTACCTCACCATAAGAGGTACATTTTATTTCATAAACTAACCAAAATATTGAACCAGACAAAGATAAATACCAAAAAATACTGTGTTTAGTCTATTTATTTCTTATGATGGCTCATGTCAAAAAAGGAGGTATATCTTGTTTAATACAGCAGAATTCAATCAAATCAAATATTTTACATAACAAATCACGCAGGTACATCTATTTGACCTGCATATAATAACAAAGACAAATCTAATACCTGTATAAAATGGCAGAGATAAATCTATTATCAGTATTAAAATCACACAGATAAATATATTATCTGTATTAAATGACACAGGTTAATATATTACCTACATCAAAGCTGCTTAAATCCCACGGATAAATCACTTATCTGTGTTAAATAACACAGACAAATATCTGCCATAAAATCTTGTGGATAAATTTCTGACCTACATAAAAATCACACAGATAAAACTGTTATCTAAATCAAATAACACAGACAAATCTCCTTCGTTCAACAAATAACACAGACAAATCTCCTGCCTTCAACAAATAACACAGACAAATCTCTCCTTCAACAAATAACACAATCAATACAATTCCTTACAAGAATTTTCAATGGAAATACATGTTCTCAAGATAAATCTTTACTTCTCATGAGTTAACTCTGTCAGGACCCATTGTCTATGAGACTTTCACAAGAAACTTATCATCATGTGACATATGCTTTCCAGAACAGGGTCTTACTTATGGATTCTCTGAACACTCTGCTATTCTGGGCAAGATGACCTGCTGCAGATAAACATATTTAAGCAATCTGATGTATCACTGCACCATCGTTGTCTTGGATGCCCTCCTCCCCTGTTGCCGTTAATTCTGTCTTCAGCTATTAATCTTTCCATACAGTTATGCCTCTTTATATGACCAAAAAAATACAGCTTTCTTGTTAAGATGTTGTAAGGAGCTAGCCCGCTTCAAAATTGATTGATCTTACTTCTTGATTTGTCTTTTTAGCTGTCCATGGTATACATAAAATTCTTCTGTAGTACCTCATTTCAAAAGCAGCGACTCTCTTTGCTACTGTTTTATTTAATGTCCATGCCTCACAACCGTATATTGCCATATATTATGAGTTGTTTGAAGTCTTAAAGGAGAACAAAGAATGGTAACTCTGTGCCTTGTCATTCATGCATGTTACAAGAGGCAACTAATAAGGCTTGGTTACTCCTATCATTTAGAAGGTAAACAAATTAGTAGATATTGCAGGCAGGCTGTAAAACTATAGCATTGAATATATTGTTCCCTGGACCATTTCCTGTTAAAATTTTCCTGGCAATCATTGTAAATTTACCGTAACCAGTTTTTAATACCTTCACTGTTGTGGACGACAAAAGTTGTTGTGGCACAAAGTCCTTTTCACTGTCATAGACAACCTTTGTCATTTGTGAATGCAAGTTTTATGTGAAAGTTTGCTGACCTACACCATAAAGCACTGTAATTATTATATATTAAGAATATCATTCCAATGTAGCAGCTGTCATACTTGGATCAATTCAACACTGATACATTAATAGTTTAATTGTTAATTTCTGATGAAAACTTCAAAATGGGTGATGTACCTAATTGATACCCAGGTCTAAAATAACTCTGATTCTGACGCCTTTTTTAGCAAGCAATAGTGATAAAACAAACTCAGAACCAGATATAGAATTTGACTATGATTCAGATTCAAGTAATGATTGTCAGGCACAGATTGCTATAAGATAGTTCTGCAGATTCAGGAATGAGTGATGGAAACATGGAACTGCCACTGCTAGGCAAAATCCTTCAGAGAATAAATGATTGGAAATAACATTTAAACAAAATAAAAGCTTGAAATTATTCTAGTATCGTTCTCCAGGAATAGTGAGCAATGAACTCTTTATTTCCTATACAAAATTGGAGTCATTGTCTTCAGCTCTCCTCCACGCATCCCTTTCTGTCTCTAGTTTCTACAGCAACCCAATCCTGGTCACTAATATGGGTGGAGCAGCCAGCTATGCATTACCCTCCATCCAAAATTACATAGTGCTAACATGTCTGCCTGCTTCTGGGCTCTCCCTGGGAATTGTGTCCTGCAAAGAGTTGCTTTTCACCACACATGTGCCACCTGTTCCTAGCTGGGGTACCATGTACACATTGGCAGCTAGGACTATGTTCAGGATTAAAGCTCATTTGATTTCTCCAGCATGATGTGGTAATCAGGTTACTCTGAATGTTGTACCACAAAGGAAAATGTAATTATACAGATGAAGAAATGATGCTGGGTTTCCACAAGAGGAAAGTTTTACTATATTGGGTTGTGATCTACTGAAAGTTTAATATTGCAGAATGGTCAATCCGAGCTTGAAATAAATGTTTTTAGAAAGTTTATTCTTGTCTAAACATCAGAAAGTTTCACAGCAGCCCTAACATTATTAGTTGATTTTTAAAGAATTTTTAAAAAAATCATCATTCGCAAAACTCATCTATCTAAAAAATGGCATAGCAGTTGGAAAGACTTTACATTAAAAAGTGTTGCCCGTGTGTTGTCAGGGGAAAGGGGAGCAAAGAATAGCAACACTGTGTACCTTCGATGCATGTTGTACGAGGCGACTAAGGAGGTTATGGGATGGAGTTGGCTGTCCCATCCCATATAGGGCCCGTGACCCAAAGCCATACTGGTCGGATGTGTCAGGCAGAAAGGCGCAGATATCGCAGCTTTGCTGTAAACCATGATACAACGCATTCCGTTCTCAGGACTACATCCTGCTCATCTGCAGAAATTTGAAAACAGACGGACAAAAAAAAAAAAAAAAAAAAAAAGAGAGAGAGAGAGAAATGAAAAGTGTAGCAGTATAGGTGTTCAGTGATTCACCGTGTATATATATATATATATATATACACAATACAATCTATAAATCCATATAATAATCACGCAATCTATACTCATCTATAATCAAAATATATCTGGATTCATATACTCACCGTGTAATCTATGTCTCCCTCATATAACCATAATAAATCTATAATTCCATATATTCCAAATACAATCTCATCCCATATAAACTAAGCTTTTCTCACATCACAATGTAATCTATGACTCTCTCGTATAGTATAGGTGTCAATTAATACGGATTTTCCATATTGATACGGATTTTGGGTCCAAAAAAAAAAGTTTAAAAAGAAAACAGAGACCATTTAAAAAAAAATAAAATAATTTGGTGTTACAATTTCAGTAAATATTATTGCAGACATTTTTATCTTGCATGCATGTATTGATGGGGGGGGGGGGGGGGGGGGGAAGAAGAAAGAAAATTTAAAAAAAAATTAAAATATGGAATTAAGTTGTTAGAAGTACAGATTTATGAAACAATAAGTTGACAGCCTATTCATTTTCCTTTAACGCTGAAGTTAGCGCATAGGTAAAATCTCTCCAATTCTGTCTGTTCAAAGCTATTCTGTGCAGTTCTTGAATAGTATGTATATTGATTAGAATACCAAAGAGGGGGATGTGATTATATACACTGATGGATCTGTAATTAGGCATGTTCACAGTGCTTGGGCCTTTACAGCTCAGTGCGCAGGTAAAACGATCAAGGAGGAAAGTGGTGCCTTTGCGGTCACTACGAGTAGTATGACCATGGAGACTATGGCGGTAACCAAAGCATTTGAGTGGCTATGCACACAGAAGGTAATGCAGGTCTGCATCTTGAGTGACTCTATGAGTATGATTAAGAAGGTACACGTGGGTCTCGTTCACGAATAGTGGATTGAGGCCTTGAGAAAGGCGAGCTTGAAAGTGGTTACATTTATTTTCGTGCCGGGACATGTGTGCGTTAGAGGCAATGAAAGAGCGGATCTACTGGCATTGTGCGCGATTGTGGCACAGGGCGATGGGGCAATGGATCACGCTGACGTTTTGAACTCCTTAAGAGATATAACACGGGAGAGTGAGACTAATCTGGATGATGATTCTTTTCAATGGCTAGGATTAAAGATCAGGGATTGAAATGCAGTGTTGATAGAGGTGAACATTTTGGAGGGCGCAGAAGAATGATAGTCAACCAGCATAGAACAGGTACTGTCAGCAGAAGTGTAATGGTGGATACACTCAAGGAGAGATCGGAGCAACTATGGACGTGTCCAGTTTGCAGTGATGATGATCCGGCGACTAACTAACTAACTAACTATGTATATTGATTGCTTTACTTTCTCTAAGTATTGTTCTTCTAAGTGTTTCTTTTGGTCTACCCCTAGTTCTTATGCATGTAGGTATTCATTCAAGAGATTGATGGTGTATTCTGTTGATATCTGCGCAGGACATGCCCGATGAAAGAATAACAGCGTTTTCTGATATCTGTAATTAGTTTTGGTGTGTGTCTTCTCAGATTTTATCATTCGATTTGAATTCACTCCAATGGGTGTTAGTTATCCTACAAAGACATTTGTTCTCAAAACTCAGTAATTTCTTTATGAATATATAGAAGTTTTCCAGCTCTCACATACATATGATAGCACAGTAATAACGCAGGAATTAAATAAGCATATTTTCGTGCATCTGATTATTTAATTGAGTTCGACCTCCAGATATTAGACAGCAGCCTGTTAAAAACATTTGAAGCTAATGCAAGTAGTGCGTTAATTTTCTTCATAGATAGGAACATTTTTGTACTTTTTCAAGTTGTTGTCCATTTAAACTAATTGCGTTAGTGATAGCTATAGTATAGTCATAATATAATTTATGACTCCTTATAATCACAATGTAATCTATGACTTCCTTGTGTAATCACAATGCAATCTATGACCCCATATAATCACAGTGTAATCTGCCTCATTTATACAATCACTGAATCATATAGTCACTATGTAATCCTTCTACCTGATATAAAAAAATGTAGTCTGTCTCCCTCATATAATCACCATGTAATCTCCAACTCCCTCATATAATCACCATGTAATCTATCTCCCTCATATAATCACCATGTAATCTATCTCCCTCATATAATCACCATGTAGTCTATCTCCCTCATATAATCACCATGTAGTCTGTCTCCCTCATATAATCACAATGTAATCTCCAACTCCCTCAGAAAATAACAATTTTATCAATAAGCAATGACATTCATACAATCACAACATAATTATTGGCACTAATATAATCACAGTGTAAGCACTAATAAATAATAATCAAAATATAATCTTCCTACACATCTTTAACAGCGTGGTTCACATGACCTATATTTCAGAGGAAAGGTCAGCCTAGATCTGACATATCTCTTCTGCAAATAGCAAACAAAATCGTAAACTAAATCATTACTGTATAAATCATTTTTGTTGAAGTTTGCAGTAATGAAAGGAAAACAAAATGAAATTTCTTTAAAGCCTCCCATTGTATGATCACATATAAACTGATGCAGCATCCTTACTGCAGGATGGTACTTTTGGGGTCATGATGACAGCATTACCTGAACAACATCTCCATTATTTTGTATGGTCAAAGGGCTATAATATAACCAAAGTTGACTCATGTCTGCAGTTGAAAGGACAGCACCTCACAACAAGATGTACACATTGAATGACCAAGACCAATCAGATGATGAAATATGGAACCAAATTTTATGAGTAAGACTGGGTCTCTGCAACACTGGATGTAGAATTCATAGACCAGCTCTGTGGCTTGAGATACACAGGAAGCCTTTGATGACCAAAGTACCAGGTACAATTTCTGCTGCAAGAAGTTGTACATCTGGACCTATCAGAAAACAGTGGCAACCTACTAAACATGTTTATATTTCCCACAAAATGCCAGGTTGATCTCTAAGTCCTGAATAGGATATGCTACCAACAGCACAGACAGAAAGCTACAAGAACTGTCAGCATTTATACTCTTCAACACATGCATAAGGAGACTAAGCACCTCTGGGTCTGACAAGAGATTGATTATAACAACAGAATGATTGTGCTATTTATTATGTGTATTTGAACACAATCAGAAGGCAGGCAGACAGGATCTGAACCATGTCCATTCATCTGGCACCTATCTGCCTCGCAGCTTAAGTCAACATATATTTCTAATTTGACTACACTGTATGTGAGAAATGTAGACTTGAAATTTAATTACCCCTACTCTTGCAACAAAGTTTGTGATCAATGTTCTTTGGATAATCTCAACAGTAAATATTGATACATGTATTAATGTTGTCAAAATATTTCCAGTTATTTTTTAACCTGAAACTTATCTTATCCTTGAAAACATATTTCTTTAATTCACAATCTACTGAGGTGACAGAACTCCACTGCATGACCAGACAGAACCACAATTTTAGCAGATGGTGAAACATACCAATGGTTCCTGTGAGTTGATGATTACTACTTCTTCACTCTATTGCCAGACTCACGCAACACTTGATTTCAGATCCTTGCAATCTCAGCATCAATCACTTTATTATCGCTCAACATGTGACTGTGAGGTAACCGTAAGCTTTTACTCGAAATTTTCTAAAACACCTACTACTGACATTCCAGAATAAAATCTATCAACACTCAGACAAGTCCAGCATATCCACAACAATCAGAATGTAATCTACTAACTAACCATCAACTCCTGTATACACACATTGAGAAACTAGACTACCCTCTCTCATTACCACAAACTCGCGTATACCCACAACATAAAAAAACTAGCCTACCAACTCTCATTACCACCAACTCGCGTATACCCACAACATTGAAAACTAGTCTACCAACACTCTCATTACCATCAACTCCCAGATACCCACAACACAGAGAAACTAGTCTACCCACTCTCATTACCACCAACTCGTGTATACCCACAACATTGAGAATAATTAATCAATCATTTATTCTATTAAATAAGCATGCACATTGTAAAAACTACATCAAATATAACAAGTTAAAATGGTTAGTCTGAAAAATCTCAATTAACTTCATAAGAAAAATATTCAGCAGCATGGTGTCCTGCATCAAACACCACATTACAAGATCTAGATAAAGTGCAAAACCAGGCACTTGGGATAATGTTTGGAGCAATGAAATCAACACCCATAGTAGAGATGCAGAAAATGAGGAGAATGCAAACATTTAGTGAATGCTGAGACACAAAGGTACTACTAATACAAGCAGAAAAATGTCACTGTATGCCACGTCATCCAATGAAGGAAAGATTAAAAAATCTTACAATGGGGTGATTGAAAAGAAGAAGCTTTATCCACCAAGGTAATTGACTCTGTAGACAACTTACTGACCTACCTGAAATTGACAGCCCCTTAAGGTCTGTACCAGAACAAAACCCATGGAGTTAAAGGTATGGAATTCCAATATACACTCAGACCCATGTGAAAGGAATACTAAGTGAGGACGAGCAGAACAGTGTGCAGCAAAGGATAGTTACCCTCAGTTTCCTGGACGAGGAATATCCACAAGACATATGGGTCAGAGTATACACAGTTGGGTCAGCACAGAATGCAGTGATTCTATGCCTCAGAATGGGACACAACCGACTCTGCAGTCATATGTACACAAAGTTAAGAATGGCAACACAGCAATGTGGACAGGCAACACAGACTGCCAAACACATACTTCAGGAGTGTTCTGAGTATGAAACCCTTAGGCAGACATATTGGCCAGAGGAAACAACACTGGAATCAAAGCTCTATGTGCCACTGTATAAACTACAAAAATCAGTGAGTTTTATTCAGTAGACTGAATTACAGATATTGAAATGTTTCAAGTGAACAAAAGAAGAATAAGAAACATATTAATTTTTCAAATCGACAATGCCCAATAAGAAAGAGCAAATGAATAGAGTTATCCCCCTGTTTTCAATGATCTGCTCTTTAGACACTTTTCAATCAGAAGCAGAACCTCTACATTAGATACATTAGTCTGCCATTCAACAACTTCCATAGTGTTAATGTTTTTGATGACTTCCAAAAAAATGTATTCTGTTACCACCATCTGCTATTTCTTCTAATCAAATGAGCAACAAGTTTTTTGTTCAGCAGATTATATATGCTTTTGAACACAAAAACAATGCTGCATATTTCACTTGACTAGAATGCACAAGCAAGCAAAATAAAATAGACTCAATTCTGTTTTTTGACAATTCTTGATAAATGTTCTGGTTAAAAACTTGTTGAATAAGTGGGGATGACTGTACCAAAGTAACAAGTGTATAAAAATTATTTATAAATAATCACAAATCTAATTATGACAAACATATTAAGCCTGCATAACTTAGAAGCTAATAGAAATAACTCTGATCAACAGATAATTCAATGCACTGCCAGTGTGCTACACACATATTTCCTGATATACCAAGAGCAATAAATAATTGTAATGTACACTTTGATACAGATTGTTATAGCCATTTTTTCACTCCCTCACTCGTATTTTGCTATTTGTGTTATTATTTTCCTCCTTTTAAATCCACTTACAACTGGGTGTTGATACAGCACAGCGGTGAGCATGCTGGCTTCAAACAGAAAATTATAGTGTTTCAAATATTGGAATAGTCAACTCTATAGTTCAAACAGATAAAATTGAAGCTTACTCTGAAAGTGACTTGAATTCTGTTAGTGTATAATCATGATCTCTAATCAGTGTTATAATTCTCAAAGCAACACTTCCTTGTGCTGATCTATTACTTTTGGGCATTATGCATTCAGTGTGTTTAATTTACATATTTCTCATTTTGATAAAAACATTTACTTGTCTTACTTCTATTTGACAAAACTACTTCAGATTTATTCTTCACTGTTGATACAGTCCATCTGCAATTTGTCACAATATTAATCAAACATTTTAACTCCCACCACTTCATGGCATTTATCAAGTACAATACAATAATACATCAAGAAGTACACATGCCATACAAGAGCTTCTGATATGTAATTATAGGGAGTATTTTCAAGAGATATTGAGCTAAATCCATTATCAAGTATCTTTCAGAAGATCTGGAGTCACACCTCTTCATCCAGCATCAAGAAATATCTGGCAGCATTAAGCATCTCCAGATTATAATGAATATATTTCTTACAAAGACAGAAGTCGAGCCCGGAAAGCTTGCACTACTAGCTTGGCCTGCAACAGAAAGCAAATTAATAATTATACATCCAGAAAAAAAACCAGACTTCATATTTTATTCTGTTAACATTGGTAATTGAGAGATGTTTTGAAGTAAATTAATATCATGCCTTTTAGACTGATATCTTGTTAAACTTCCAAGATAATAATTGTATGATTTTTAGACTGAAAGAATTTTGTTGAAATGTCGAAATCTCTGCAATCTGTCCACACCTTCAAACCAGAGCAGAGCCATGAAAGTGAATCGGATTTTATAGACATTTATTTTATCACATTTTCAGTAAAATAATTATGGACTGTGATTCAGATAATAAATTCTTGAGAGATAAGTTGTTTTCACACTCGAAAATAAATTAGACCACACTGGTTTGTATATTTTGAGGCCAAACATAAACTGTTTTAGAGCGATTCCATTTTAGACTAAATCTAGCTTTAGAGATCAATGCTTATGACAAATCTATAAGGTTTATTCATTGTCCTCGGTGAAAGTATGAGAATATGACCATAAATACTGTAGAATTAGGTCTTTATCACACTGTTGCCATTCCATGAAATTAAAAAAAAAGGTAATAAATACTTTACTATATTTTTGGTTAAACTGTGTTTTTTTGTGTGTGTGAAAAAATGCCTTTATGACTTTCTGACAGGTCTTGTATCACACACACACACAAACAAAATATACACCAATATATGCAGAATTCAATTCTTTATTTACATGTACAAATATCTCTAACAACAATAATCGCGTTTTCAAAACAGCCACAACTAATACGCAACATTTTCAAAGAAAGAATCTGGATACAGAATAGAAATTACATAATTGTAAAGATAGCATGCTAAAGATTAAACTCCCAAGATATTGATTATATGATTTTTAGATTGATATCTCATTAAACTCACAAGATAATGATTGTATAACTTAGTTCACGTTTGACATGGAACCCACCAAGGAAAGAGAAGAAAGGGTAAACTTAGAATAACTTGGAGAAGATGATAGTTCTCAATCATGTTGGCATCATATGAATAGACTTAAAACCTTAAATATAATGACATGTTGGACATGAGAATTTTTCCAAGTCCATCTTATGAAGGTCGGGGAAACCAGCCTGAGCTAGCATGAGGTTCAAAGTGAAAAGAAGTTGGCCATTCACTTTTTACTGGCTGTTCTACTCAATATAGTGGGGCCTTAAATTAAAAATATATTTGAGAAATAATGGCTGTTCTACTCAATATAGTGGGGCCTTAAATTAAAAATATATTTCAGAAACAATGGCTGTTCTACTCAATATAGTGTGGCCTTAAATTAAAAATATATTTGAGAAACAATTACCTATACTGGGATTTAAAGACCTATACTATGCTTTATTATTTACCAACTGCTTACATTGTTGCTATATCAGTTTTCTTGATTTTCTCATTTGCTGTGAACCTACCAGTTATACATATTTCCTTATTAATCAAATGTCAGAAAGAAGACGACTTTCCTATTGTGTATCTCCAGTGTATCAGAGGCAGTATGCTGCAGTAATGAAAAATATGTTGCAGGGATAACATTTGTTATTTATTATTAGGTGTTACAATTATTATATAATTATTATTATTAGCAGAGACTGAAATGGTTCAGCCACTTAATGAGAATTAACCCAAATTTGCCAAGAACAATAACATACAACATTAAAATGGAAACATCAAGAGGTAGAGGAAGATCAAAAAGATGGATTGAAGATGTTCTTACATGAGACATCCCAATATTAGTGCATTATCAAGCAACCATAGCTGGAAAACATCATTATTCAATCCAGAAAATGCCTAATGGCAAAAGCAGAGAAAATACAAAAGAATAGAAAATTGTATGTTATAATGGTAAATTAAATTAATGTTCTATATAAATTATATAATTCCTACATAAAAGTAAATATATGGGTATAGTTCTTATTTTATCTATGTATATTTATTGAAGTATTTATATCAGAATTATAAAATATTACATCTATTCTACATTAATGTAATATGGACAGAAATATGGACAATGAATAAGCTAGAAGAATTGATGCCTTTATGATGTGGATATATAGAAGAATCATGAGAACTTCATGGAAAGTGAAATAAAACAAACAAAAAGGTTCTGACAACACTTTGTATGAAAAAAGAACTACTAAAGGAAATAAAAATCGCTTAAAATTAATTATGTCCAAACCCAGGGAATAATTACGTCCTGAAAAATATGTTTAGGATCTGGTGGTGGTGAAGGGGTGTACATCATCAATTAGGCCTACACTACAGATCATCTCTAATTTCAACTTATAAATACAGAAGTAATTCCCTATGAACATCTGATTCATTCAAATATTTTTTAATTCCATAAAAAAAATTGCCTATCAACATCATCTGAATCATAAGTAGAACCATTCTGACAAAGTTTTGGCAGAAACGAAGTCATATTAAAAAATTCACAGCTTGTATATGACACCTGTTTGCAATGATCGGAAAACTACACTGGAAGCCGCCATTACTGGTAGTCATAGGAGGGCTAATTTAGCATGTTTGGTTATTTGGAAATGTGAAGAAAAACAATCTAAAAACACCATGTAGAAATTGGGCGTAAACAGGCGTTCTAGCAATGAATCGATAGCGGGTGGATTGGGATTGAGTAAGTTAAATGATATGACACCATGTTGAAGACCTTATATGATATGAGGGTAGAGTTGTGGGGAGGTGAGCAAGAGGCAGGCAGAGATACCAGTAGGAAACATCACGAGATGGACAGGCTACAGTCTAGCAGAGTGCACCATCAAAGCAAGAGATAGACAATGTTGGAAGTAACTTTTGTCGCAGAGACGGCACTTGATGATGATACTTATTAAATTAAAAAAACTCAAGTTAAATCTATGTATACACTTTTTAATATATTTTCTACCTCTGTCGAGCCATGGAATTTTTCTTTCATTGTAACCTAATTTAAGTGATACTGAAGTCATCTAACTAGCTGTTATAATTTCTTGTTATAGACTGAATAACATCTTACTTTTGATGTGTAGTCTGCCTGCTTGTGAATGATCAAGATGTTACAGCCTGGGATGATTGGATGACACGACGTGACAAAATTAACTTCCTGTTGGGCAACAAGAAAATATTTCCTATAATAAACATAGCTTAGCTATTAATAATTTCATAATATAAATACAGATCATATCACTCTAAGTTAGGGGAGGGCCAAATCCAACCCACTAAGTCAAGATTTTTACTAGCACACGAGACTGAGGAGTGTAGTAGCCTAGCTGATAGTGAGCTTGCTTACTTTCACCGGGTTACAGTGTGCCAGGTTAGAAACCACATTCGGACAGAAATAAATCTGGGTCAAGATTTCTTGCCTGACACAACCGCCCCTCTAGACAACCTAGCTGTAAATGTGTATCTAACACAAGAATTAGGGAAGATAAGCACAACAAGGAAGGGAACTGGCCACTCCACCAAATAGTTGCTGTGGCTTAGTACATGAAGAAAAATCATGCAGCAAACAGGATTTTAAGCACACAGGATTTTAACTAGGTCCACTCAGAACTCAAGTTGCGAGGCGATTGGGAGCCATCTGAGCAGACATGGTTCAAATCATGTTTGCTGCATTGTTTTTCTTTATTAATTCATCCCAGATGCTTCTATATTATATTATTCACTTAGTACATGAGAGTTACTTTCATCCCTGACAGCAGGTTGCGACAATGTACCGTTACCTTTTTACCAGACTGATTTAAAATAACTATATGTATTGGGTCCTGAGCATAGAAAATATAATACCACAAAAAGTATTTGAGCCACAAGCACTTTCACTTATATTGTATCTTCAAAGGACATTTTCAGAAAAACAAAGTTGTTGGTTCATCACTAGTAAGATTTGCTTGGCCTGACCCAAGAAAGTTGACCAGTCTGCTCCATATTAACCAAGAAAAGAAATTCTTTTTTAATCAACTTTTATTATTGACATATTTTCTCATCATTTTTCTCTCAAAAACTACAAAACCATTTTAGAAGATAACCAAATAATAATTGAATCTAGTTCATCCAGGAGCATTTACTAACTGAACAATTCATTGGATGAGTTATAAAATTATGTCCTTCAATGAAAGGCTGTGTTGCCAGCTGGATGAGCAGAGATTAATCTTGTTGAACACCTTATTGTTATATTTTCTTGAAGCTTCCTAAACTATTCCATAATCAAGGAAAAAATGCTGGAGATGACATATATGCACAAAGAATGATAACAATTGGAGTGACCAGTGGTGACAGGAAAATGTGTGTCCTCTAGAATGATCTAAACATCACATGATCAAAATCCGACTAAGACTTTTGAGTCCATTCACTCTTGGATGGATTCTGAAAAGGAGAGCACAGCACTTACAGTAATGTCCCCTGTGCTATGATGCTGGTTTTTTTAATCAAAAGTCTTATTAAGTTACACACAACCATCTCAATATAACTGAACTTTTGTTCACTTAACATTACTCTATTTCAGTCCATGTTGTTGTTCTATCAAACCATTTCTACAACACACCTAAAATGTATATGTCATTCAATACAAACCTTAGTTAAAGGAGACTGAACAATTCCATTCAAAGTCACAGACCCTATTGGGCAGCCCCCATGAAAGCGACACCTAACACCCTTGTCCGTAATCTTGGTATGAGCAATGAAGAGAAGAAATCCTTCACCTGAATTTGCAACAAAACAGTAACTGTTACCATCCCATGCTACTGAAACATATATGCACTTAACTTTTTACATTAATCATTTTCAGTATGCACGTAACTTTTTACATTAGGTGCTCAATAATTTTCAGTTATCTGAGTCAGTGGCTGAATACTTATTCAGTAGTAGCAATTTATGAAATTATCCCAGCTAAGGCCAGTTGACCATTCTCATGTTGGTGATTAGAAAATCATCAAAGCATCTGTATCCACATTTGAACACCCTCATCTGTTAATATCTTCACACTGCAGATGCGATTTACTAGTTCACTTATGTTATATCTAAATTCACTGAAAGTCAGTCACTACTCTCTCATGTTACATCTGCATTTAAGGAAAGTCTCTTACTACTCGCTCATCTATCTACATTCAGGTAAAGTCAATCACTACTCTCTCATGTTATATCTACTTTCAAGTAAAGTCAATCACTACTCTCATATGGCATATCTACATTCAGGTAAAGTCAATCACTACTCTCATATGGCATATCTACATTCAGGTAAAGTCAATCACTACTCTCTCATGTTATATCTACATTCAGGTAAAGTTAATCACTACTCTCATATGGCATATCTACATTCAGGTAAAGTCAATCACTACTCTCATATGGCATATCTACATTCAGGTAAAGTCAATCACTACTCTCATATGGCATATCTACATTCAGGTAAAGTCAATCACTCTCTCTCATGTTATATCTACTTTCAAGTAAAGTCAGTTAATTACTAAATAAAAATGAACGGTACTTTACAGAATAATGTGTTCAAACTTTTCATGAAACAAACCATGCATTATTTAATGAAACAAAACTTTCACAAACGTTTGCTAAAGCTGCATACAATGTACCATCCATCGATATGTGCGCAGTGCACTGACTGAGGCCACCCTTCCACAGAAGACCCCTGGGAAAGGGGCTCCCAGTGCATTGTGCACAGATCAAATGATCGGTAGCAGACTCTGCATGTTTTTTAGCTCCGCGTCATGGAAGTTGTATGAAATAAAGCTTAATATTAAAAAGTTGGAATGTGTGCGGACACATTATCTGTAATTAACCAATTCCAATTAAATTAACCAATTCCAATTAAATTAACCAATTCCTTAATCTGTCCACAAGTATCCAGTCATACACATACAATGTCTCCTTCAGAATTTACAGTATCTGCAGTAGTCTCTACAATTGTTGTACTCTCATCCAATAGATGTCAATAAGCAACTGCAGCATGTTCCCGTATTCATCCCTATTTTCCTGGACTACAGATGATTTTGATGTGGGCGTGTTGCTGTTAACTTACTGGGAACATTTTATGTCCAAGACAGGTTCGCCATACTGGTACTTTAATGTGACAATATTGGCCATTTTGAAATGACACTGGACATCACAAATTTAAGTTTTTTAGATTAAAAAAAAATATTTTTCTTGCTTTGAAAACATTTTAATTTGTACATATCTTCTCGTTACATTGATGAAAATATATGGTCATACCAACAAGTAATATTCTTGACAGAATAGTTTAATGTCAAAACATAATGTTATATTGATGAAAACATATGGTCATACCAACAAGTAATATTCTTGACAGAATAGTTTATGTGTTAATACACATGAAGAAATAGAGTACAGCTTCATTTTCAAGATGCAATTATTAGAATAAGGGAGGTTGGCCATATTTTTTTACCTAACCTTTGACCATAAACAGTTCTCTAATTATCTGACAACCATGGCCCATAACGGTATATCCACGCAGGATCATAGAGATTAAAACTGTATATGATATTGCATGAAAAATGAGTTTATACTTCTATGTGTAAGTATACAAGCTAAAAGTAACTTTGGAAACAATCATAGACAGCATACCTTGTGTTACAGGGTGGATGTTGCTGTTGAACTTCACAACAAATTGGTGGGATTCTCTGAGTGGGAAACACTGCATGGGGAATAAGGGCCCCACTATCTCTGCTGTTCCCTCCAAAGTTGCAAGAACTCGACTTTGAAAGGCTTGTTCTAGTCTGAAAAAATTATGAAACAAAGTAAACAGTATTACAAGTAGAATTGAAGAAATTCTTGAATATTAGGAATCATAAGATCTGAAGTAAAATGTTTACAAAATACTCAATCAAGTACCATGCAGAATGGGATAGGCAATCAAGTTTTTCTACAACCCTGTCACTTGTATTCACAGTTGGTGACATTCTCTCTCTCATGCCACAGTGACAACTAATAAGTATCATAAAAGAAAACTGCAAATGTTAAAATAGATAATTCTTGTCTATTGTCTTTCCCCAGGTGAATGATGGTTGATCGCATTCACACTTGCCGTTAAGCGTAGGGGTGGGAGCTTAAGCTGTCATTCCAAGGCTAGATGTGTCGCCAAGGTTGCATTTAGTCCATGTTTGTTCTAGGCCATCTTGATGTTATCTATCCACCGTTTCCTTGGTCTACCTTTAGCCTTATGCCCGGATATTCTTTTGTTATATGCTCTTATTGGTATTTGGTTTGGCTTAGATAATGTTTATAGAGTTGAAATAAATGTTTGGCGAGATTCACCTATTTTATAGGCATTTTTGTTGTGCTTTAATGTTTATTTCTAAAAACTCTTTGGCTAAAAAGTAATTTTTCTTTATCACCTATATTTATCACTATACCTATCGATTTATTACATTTTAACAATAAACAATTGATTACTTCTGCTACAATGGTTGCAATTCAACCCCTGTTGCGCACCAAGAGACACTAGTTGTTTTTTTTAATTCCTTGAACGTAATCTCAGGCCGAATTTCACACACAACAAATGATGACTTCGTAGTGAAATGAAGATTATTTGGTAAACAGTATCAAATTAATCATTAATTTTTTGAAAGTAAATGCACTATCGTGTTCAATGAAGGTGTGTTTCCTGGTGCCTGTCAAAGATTGTCTCTTAATTTTTCCCCATATAAAAATGTGGTTGAACTGCGACCATTGTGCTCTTATTCTATTTGGTATCACTAAATTTTTATCGAACAATATAGATGCAAGAAGTGTTAATTCCATTGTGAATGAAAATATTAAAATGAGATAGGAACATTGTACAATTGGTAGTAAAAGTTAAAGAAGCCCTTTTTCACTATTAAGGTGTATAGAGGCATATGGTGTTAGGCTCATATTTTTTTGTTGATGAATGAATGGCATGCTTAGGGATGATGTGTCCTCATGCTCACAATTTAGCACAGATGATCTGCTACTTTAGAGCTAGTTGACATATGAACTGTTTGTCTACTAATTTGTTCAGATGAACTGGAAAATCAAACCTCAACCACCTGACTATGTAGTC
The DNA here is from genome assembly GCA_034231615.1 of Meghimatium bilineatum. NCBI lineage: Eukaryota > Metazoa > Mollusca > Gastropoda > Stylommatophora > Philomycidae > Meghimatium > Meghimatium bilineatum. Next base: position 44,107,371 of record CM067311.1, read on the forward strand.
AGTGCCCTAACTTGAAAAGTAATACAATTTTACAGCCCATTGAAAAAAAAAAGAGTGTAGGTCTTTCAGAAACTTGTTACAACAGAAATTACTTGTCTATGTAGAATTCTCGGAGTAACAATAACAGACAGAATCAGAAGGCAAACACAATGTCAATTCTGGATTACATCAGAAGACAACAGATTAAGTGGTTCTCACATGCTTCTAGACTAACATTAGTGCTCCTCAAAAGGCATTACTATACAGACACAGTGGATACAAAACCAGGGACAGATTGTGCACAAGATGGTTTACCATTATATAAAAATCAACTTATTATTAGAAATATAAGAATCGACAAAAATTTGCATATCATTCAATAAACCCATAACCCTTCAGGGTCGTAGGGGTATCACATTGGATGTCTCAGCACACAGAGTCCTCCAGCGAATTCTATCCTCAGTGATGCGGATGAGTGGAAATATCTTGCCCTGTCCATTCCTTGATGTTGTCTGTCCATGCCTTTATTTGCCCTCCTCTGCTTCTTCCTCCCTCGACAGTTCCCTGCAGTATTGTTTCTGACAAGGAATCGTGACTGCATACATGCTTAATTTGCATATATGAAGCACTCAAAAAGGCTGTTTCCAGAGAGCTCTTCTACCCATGATGTCGCATGAGATAAAGTGAAAACAAAATAGAAAATAAAAATCGACGCCAAATATTGAAAATGTGCTAACATTTTGCGCTCTTTGCAAGTTTTCTGCAATTATTCTGAAAATCAGAACCAGCAGGATGTAACCCTGAGAATAGCATGCATTGTTATGATTTACAGCTTGGATGTGATATCTGAGCATTCTGAAGTTACACATCTGACCAACCTACCTATTAGGTCAGGGGTGGGCAAACTTTTTGTGCAGAGGGCCGCAATGAAAATTTTAAAGCTATTGGAGGGCCGCATATAATATTATGTATGTTTTTGTTTAAAATTCTCAGTAAGTAATCAATTAAATATTTTTATTGTAAAGAAAGGTAGTTTTACATAATGTAGATAACTTCTGAAATAAATTACATTTCTAACAGACTTACACTATAACAGTATATTTCCTAATATGGATAAAAGGTTTTGCAAATATTTTAACAATGTTCGTGTATTTAAAAATGTGTTTGAGGGCGGCAAAATATCCAATGGCGGGCCTCATGCCGTAGTTTGCCCACCCCTGTATTAGGTTATACCTTCTATAGAATGAGACAATCAATTCCACCATCAAACATCCTTAGATGTTTTTTCTTTAACAACCCATGGCAGGTCAGTACTGCTCTTCTTTCAGGCTATGACAAAGCATGTGCATTTGTCAATCTGATGTATGACCAGTTTCTTAAATTGACATTCAATTCTAGGTAATAAACAAAATAGTAATGCCCATCATAAAATTGAAGCTCAAAATACTCATGAAGATATAAAACTAGAAAGGAGCCCAAGAATAGACTATAAAAGCAGGAAAAAAAACCAATTGCGCTTAACACAAATCAAATCCATGAGTAGATAATTAAAATGCACATAGTTCTGCGTTGAAAATTTTGCCAATGTCAGCTCTAGAACTAAAGAAACATTTTTCACATCCAGTGAAAAGAAGAAGTCTTCAAAATAACACTATTCAAAACGATTATTATGCCAACGCTATGCTACCAAAGCCAAACATGGACAACGACAGCACAAGACAAACGTTTACTTGTAAATAAAAAGAGAGGAAAGAGTGAGAAATGAAGACATTTAACTTGAATATCACTAAGAGACAGAGTGAGAAATGAAGACATTAGACAAAGAACCGGCACCGCTCCAATAATGGAATATATTAAGAGCCAACAGATCAAATGGTTTGCACAAATACGCAGACTACCACCAGACAGCATACCACAGTAAGCTATGCTACACAGATACAGTAAAGGCCGACCTCGAAAATGATGGACCCGAAATAAAAGAGGCGAAAAATTCCACAATATAATAAGTACACAGGAGGGCCATCTCCAGAGAACTCTTCTACCCCTGATGCTAAAAGGGAATAAAAGGTTTAGCGAATAGATAGATGTTCATATTTCCAAGATGAAAAACAAATGATAAGCATATTTTTCAAACAACTCACCGCTGGCAGTGATAACGAACTATTCTTTCTACATGTGGATTCCTACGTTCGATTGCCATTTCCAGAGCAGATATGCTGGTGCAAGTTGGGGCAGCAATGTTAACACCCACTCTCAACATAAGGTTAACTACCTCTTGATGCTGCCTCTTGATTGCCTGCCAAATATCATGTTGGATATACATTGAAACAGTTCCCAGTAAGGAATACAAATGAGAAGGTAGAAATAACAGTAACAAACTTACTAGTCGTGCAGTAAAAGGCAATAAGTTAAGAGTTTTGCATGACACTAATAACCTTAACATGGCAAAAAAAACTGTATAGATATCACAAAGTTATATATGGTCTTTTTTGTCTTCCAGATGGTCATTACACACCTAAAATATGTAACTGGTGAACAGTATTTCTCATGAAGGGGACAAATTCATGGGGACAGTATACTTGAATTTGAGTCTTTCCCTCTTATCCACCTTTTTTAATAGTTTTCCAAACAATTATTTTTCTGTGTGTAGAGTCTGTTTACAAGCAGTACATTAATCCAGCACTTTCCAATGTTTAGCAGTGCATTAATCCAGCACTTCCCAATGTTTAGCAGTACATTAATCCAACACTTCCCAATGTTTAGGGTTGATAGAAAAATATTCAGAAGTGATCTGCCACAGATATTTGAAAAGTGATATTTTGTGCACATGACCCAGTTTATCGTAGTCTATTTTTATTAAGTGTTCCATTGCAGACGGTACCAGAACAAAATGTAGTACATCAGCAGTGATTGGTGACTTTATCTTGCCAATTAATGTTTATTATTTTACAGAGACATCTAAAGTGAAAGATAAGTCTCTTCTCAAGTTTACAGTAACCAGTCCATGTTTCAGAGTCATCATTTCAGTCGTGGCTCAGTACACAACTATATAAATACACACATTGACTATATTCAGGCTTTCTACAGGATTCAAACTGTGGTGGAAATTCTATGTTCATACTGAGATATCACAGTGCACTGTATTTAATCATCAAAATACACCACCTCCAAGTCCTATAGTCTACAGAACTAAAAAAAAAAAAAAAGAGAACACAACTTTCTAATGTGGGAAGAAATTCTGAATGTCTAATACAGTCACTGTGTTCAAGCTCAAGTGCTAGCACTTTCAATAAACACAAAGGCACTGAGAACATACAATGAAGTGTTGGGTAAAGTATCATAGATTCTAACTAATTTTGATGGTTTTCTTACACCTTGAGGGAGAAGAAGAAGCATCATAGAACAGGTGATATATTCCCATAAATACCATTTCATGACCACCTCTTTACATGGATCTACTGACCACCATAGTATAATGTAATGTTCTAGACACTTGAATTGCTCATATGTTAATATATAATTTATTAATTTCAATATCATTTGGTGTTTTAGATGTATACTGGTGACTTTCTGTCTTTCTAGACACTGGTATAATTGCTATACCTTGTGTGACTTCCGGTGATGATGATGAAGTGATGAGCATGCGGTTGCATCTGTGGGTCTCACCAATGGCCCACTAGACAAACCACCCATAGAACAGAAAACCTTAGTAGATGACATGCCGTTATGTTGAGGGTCTCTTATGGAAGCTTTGCATCATGTCATCTATACAATTATAGACTTCCAATGAATAGAAGGCTCCTTCAATAGGCGCTGCACTAAGTCGAAAGCTGAAGTCTCCTGGGTATGAAAGAAAGCTCAGAAAAACCACCCCAATGCACACTGAAAGTAAAAGCTAATCACTCACAATTCCTGGGGTTCTCAATCAAACAAACAACAACAAAAAATGATGATCTGACAACTAGTTTTATTATTGCACTATAAAAAGTAGAATCCAAAATCCATGGCTATGAGGAATATTACAACTCTTAGTCATAAAAAGTCCTCCACAGTATGTACAAGGAATCATAGGTACACTTGTTACCACTTCTAGTGCTATTGTGGATCTTCTCTGATGTACAGTCCCTGAACTATCTGCAATCACTTTCTCCTTTGTCCTTATAACTTTGCCTTCCACGCAACCCGATCCATTGCATCCTGTTCCCATGATTCCTTATCATACATATCATGTTCGCATATGTCTTTGTACTGAAGTATCTGAGATCATTTCCCAGACTGTAATTCTAAATTTAGATGTTTATAAAACAATTTTACCCAAATTTGCACAGAGATGACACAAATTTTGGGTTTGCTACTTTACTTGTCAGAGTAATACTGTGGAAACATTAAAATGATATATTGTCAGAAGATCCAAGATTACTTCTTTGTGATAACAGTGGAAGTCTCAGAGAGAGGGGAGAAGAATAAGATATATAGTAGCACTTATACATAACATTTTTGCAGATAATAAAGTTCTCTGTACATGAACAATTATTGAGCATTCAAACAATGGTTCTTGTCTTGTCTGAAACAGTGTTGTGTGTTGTTTCACTAGAATAAACAAAAGAAAATGAGTTCAGTCATAGCTCACACTTAGTGCCTGCATTCATTTAACTGTATTGCAAGTTTTTTTCATTTTGTGTGAGTGTGACTTGAATATAAATTTATGTAAATAAGTCAATGTAGGGACTAAGAAGTTTAAAGATAACAACTCACCTACAAGAAAAATAGTGAGATGAAGAAATTACTTACGCAAGCATTGTCTCAATGTGGGCACCACATGGAAAATGAAGAAGAAATTTAACCATGACAACCTGCCACAAAGCAAATGACTCAAGAGAAAATAAAACCTGGTTTCCTTTGTTAAAGTATTTACATATGAGTCACTTATGTGTAAAAGACCTTCGGGCACAAAGCAAAGTGGAGAGAGTTATCTATAGCAGGTCTATATGGTGATAATTTCCTCTAGTGGAAACACCACATCAATTCCTAATATACACCTATGTTTGTACTCATCTCAGTAGGAACCATCTCAAAATATTTCACACCCTGGGTATGTAATAAAGCTCTAATAAATAACCACCCCCACACAAAAAAAGGGAGTTGCACAAGAGTATACAAAAGCTCTATTGTTTGCCATTCTTGTAGACTGAAACAAACCAAGAAGCAAACATTTCACTTCTTACAATCAATAATGAGAGAATCAGAAAGTACAAACAATTTATTGAATATGTTACCTTCATAAGAGCTGTCTCTGCTCTATCTGTGTTGACAGTATATAGACCACTGTTTGCTCCATACTTCAAGAGCAAGGCTACCAGGCACAACCCGTTCTGAATTAAGTAATATTAAAATGTTAACCAGTCTAATGAATTTCTCATTTTATTATAATTCTTCACAATTAGCAAGCTGTCATCACATATATGCCATGTAGTCCTTCCCAGCCACCGCCGAATGTGAGCACTCGTTATGTACTCTTCTAACAACAATAAATGATATTAAATATAAGGTTACTAATTCGGGGAATAACAGAAATAAAGCTAGAAATAATTCAACTTTATTTCCCTTAAATTCATTTGAAAGGTGGCAGGATATCAGAGCTGTAGTTTAATTATTAGTCATCTGTCTGGATCAGTGCAAATCCAGTTGAAATGAAAGTCATTTTCAATTAAATTCTTATGGATTGCATTTCTGCAGATGAATAATTCTTGAGAGTTACAGACATAGATATTGTTTCATTTGTCTATATGACTGGTGATGGAGACATTGTCTCTTTGTTCAACATGTCTGAGGGAAAATTGCTGCTGTTAGTGAGTGGACGACTTCTGGTTATAGCCATCTCTGGCTTCACAACTTGTCTGAAGCTACAGGGACTTTGGGCCTAGCTGATAGTATTAGTGAGATTAATGTAATTCATTTGTTCTCACTGATGATAATATGAACATGCTTATTTGGTTACGAAATGTCATCAGAAATAGAATAAACATAGCTATTTCATAGAATTTATCCTGCATTGAATATATATAAGTTACAGGACCATAGCTTAGACCTAGCTGATAACGTTAGCGAGATCGACATATTTCATTTTTAATCACAGACGATATTATTAACACATTAGTTTAGTTATGAAATAACTTCAGAAATAGAATAGGCTTAGACATTTAGTGACACTATATCCAGCATTGAATATATTGGACAAGAATAGGTGAGTAACTTACATGTTCGTAGGACAAGAATAGGTGAGTAACTTATATGTTTGTATTTATTTTTATTTTTTTTCATTTTTCACACATCATACCATTTTTTTCACATATCACACATACACCAACAAAACTTGCATCATTACATTCACTAATGCTTCCTTTATTTCCAATTAAAAAATATATAAAAAAGCTCCAAAAAACAAAAGAAATTATTGCGTTTTCCAAAAACCCTCCAAAAATAATGCAAATTGTCAATAAAGTATTCAGCTGCATGGGAAAAATTATACAATCTTTATATGGCATGCTAAAGGTTCAAAAAATACTAATATAATTTGTCTGGGTTAAAAATAAGATCAAGTGGCATCTCTACAATAAAGGTTTTAGTACAACTAAACTCTAGTCCTCTCTCTTTCCCAGGTAGTCCATTCTGACAGGCTTGTTCATCTCTTGATGTTCTCCTCACAGTTAAGTTTACCAATCTTTCACTTGCTCATCACAATTTCTTGAATGGTTCTCAACAGTCCCATATCTATATATCAGAACATAATACTGTACTGCTACCTTCCTGGTGGTGTGATAGTTATTTTCTGACACTGGCCCAGGGTGGGCCGACAATCCAGACTCCTCAGCACTATAATGCCAGTTTAATGGCATTGGGTCAAAGGGCATGAGCCCATGGACCACTGGATCAGCAACCAACCAACCAAATCAGTCAGCAGAAATGCAGCTGGATGTGCTTTATATCACGAGACAGAAAAAGATTTATGTAAACATAGAAGAAATTGATAGGCATGTTACCTGTTCAGCAGCTAACATAAGTGATGTTGTTCCATTGGTCTGTTGGGCGTTTACATTGACTCCATGCTCCAGCAACATCTCTACAATGGTCACTACACCTAAATGAGTTAAAGAGTACATGTTACACACATGATGGTCAGTCAAATTGACATGTTGATAAGTAATGCTTGATAGAAAGTAGAGTATGGTCAAATATTCTAACTATACTCTACTTTCTATCAAATATTCTCCCATAACTCTACTTTCTATCAAATATTCTCCCCAAAACTCTACTTTCTATCAAATATTCTCCCCAACACTACTTTCTATCAAATATTCTCCCCATACTCTACTTTCTATCAAATATTCTCCCCAACACTATTTTCTATCAAATATTCTCCCCTATGCTCTACACTCTACTTGCTATCAAACATTCTTGCCATAATCTACTTTTCATTAAATTCTCTCATTAAACCTCAAATTCTACTTTCCATCGTATTCTGTCAACTTTTTAATGGGATTTATATGATGAATGTGCCATAAAATATAATTTGCATATTAAAATTCCAATTGATGACTAATTACCAAAGGTGACTGGGTAGGTGAGCTTTTGGTATTGAATTGTTCAAAGACAAGCACAATTTGCTTACTTTCTCAGGATTGACCTTGGAGCTGAACTACTTACACATGAAATACTCATTTCTACCAACACTTTGTTACCAGCGCCAGTACATACAATGATTTAAGACATCTTATGAGAATTGAATACACTCAATTTCCTACAAGTGTATATAATAAAGCATCAGCCGAAGACAGATGTGTCAGGCCATTTGCGGAAGTAAAACAGCGACACAATGCATTTCCATTCTCTGGACTACATCCTGCTGAAAATATTATTGGACAATTGTCCTGTTATAAGAAGAGATGCAATGAGAGTTTGAGAATGAATGTTGAAGAAGAAGAATAAAACACGATCAGGTTATATAGTCTGAGGAAGACCAAGAAGTAAATGATAGATAACAACAGATATTCTGAACATATATGGATATAGTACAAGTGAGGTGAAACATCTGTCTTAGGAACAAAAATTTAGAGCTTCTGCATCTACCCTAATGGAAAGTGTGAACCAGAATTGTCACAATCTATCATAGAACGAGACAACAGACAACTGAATACACAACATCATATGACATTTGGTCACTCTTTTCTGAAAAATGTTTTACTTCATAATTATGACACAAACGAAACAACACATGTTAACTTAAACACCTTTCTGGACAGCTCTCATTAGCAATGTGAGACCTGTGCTATCTGGCTGTTCAAAGTCCAATTTGTGCTCAGTTAACCTGTACTGTCTGATAGCATGTTTGACCACCTCAGCTTTGTTCAGGTTCACAGCTTGAAGAAGATCAGCTGTGGTTGATAAAAATATCAAGTAAAATTTCTTTTCCACATAAAATATAATCATAACTACCTTAACCTTTAGAGCCCTGAACTAAAATTACGCAATATCCCCCTGGGGCCTGACTTATTTTTTGGAAAATTTGCATTATTGATGGTGGGTGTTTTGAAAACGTCATAACTTTTTTGTTTTAAAAGATATCAAAATAATTTTTATACATCTAAATAAAGGAGTGAATAATGCATATAATCATGTTTTTGTTGTTGTTGTATGTGTGATATGACAGTTGTGAGCAAGTTGTGAAGTTGAAAATTCGGGCGAAAAATGAGAAACACTATTTTCAAAATCGCAAATATATCTTCGTGACGACCCTAATACATGAGCAATGTGTGGCAACATTGATAAAATCCTCATAAATACCTATACTTATTGTATATATATTGTTTTATATTAAACCTAATATAATAGGAACTAAAAAAACTAATAAAACGTGAAGAAATCGCATATAATGTCCGTCCGGTCAACACTAGGTCTACACAAAACATAATTATTGTCCATGCACACATGTGGCACCCCTGATACATATTATTTTTGTGTTTTTGAATGAATACACAAACATTCTGATCAAATAACAACATATTAAACACAAAAAACAACAATTAGAACATGTAGTCACGATCACTTACCCATGCCATGCGGTAGTCAATTTGATAGTAAAATACGGCCGAAAATGGCTACAGTCGCTCTAGAAATGCATTGGCAAATTCAACCAGCTTTCTCTCTCTTACAATGCCAATGTGTAAAAGAATTTGACCTTAAACTGTGACGTATTTCTAGCTTCGTGTGGCAGGAATTCTATGTCATATAAGTTTTAACTTCGTGAAATTCCGTACTCGGGAATTGAGCAATATCATATGGCGCATGATTGCGACCACAGGCAAGGTGGGATGCACACTCAAGGCGCAATGTTGCGACCATAGGGTCATAAAGGTTAAAAACTACATTCATGGCAACTGCTGCGATATCTTGATATCTAGATAATAATTAATCATAAATCTATAACGTGGTTATGAATTAATTGCAGTCGTGTAAAATATGAAACCAAAACGCTCAGCAATTACAGAGAAAATAGACAATATCAGTTGACAACTATTTATGAATGCACTATAGTATAACACTTGCAATGAAAATATAAGTCTTACACTTACAATGAATGATAATATAATTTGGTTCTCTCTTAGTAAACGCCAATACACAGTTCATGTTTTTTAATCCCACTATTTAGATAGTCACTAGGTATGACAATTGGCTGGTATTTGTTACAGTAACAAACATGGCTGCTGCTAACTCAAACATGATGGTTTCAGTCTTCCCAGAAATAAGCAGGAATCGGTTGTGTTTCTACAAAGCAGAAAAAGTATTACCTGTTGAAAATTTCTGTACTCTACATTTCTTCTGAGTGCTACACACTGGGGTGGAGGACAAAAATAATGAGCGTACAGTACAAATGATTGCCATGTTACTATCTGCGCGCTACGGAAGCGCAATGAAAATAATGGCACACTGCAGATTGCAGGAATGTGGGATAGAGTGTGGGATAGTGTGGATTTTCTAGGCAATATAAATACGTTCAGTAGGTTGCCATTGCTTTCTGAACGGTCCGGATGCACAATTGCCTGTGGTGAGGATCGAACTAGGTACCTTTGCCGTCACAGACACGCTCTGTACCACTTCGCCACAGAGCAGGACTTCTCTATAGCATCTTAAAAGTTATCATGCAGAATTTATGTAGACATCAAAGACAACAACAACAGACACCACTCTTGTTCTTATGCAGGATTAGTTGTTCCAATAAAACTTGCATTATTTTTATTGTGTCCCTTGTATAATGTTTTTATGTCCCTTTGTACCCTAGCTACGGGTAAACTTCATTTCAATTAAGTTTGTTCCGTTGAATATGTGTAGGTCGCCCGTGTGTTGCCGGGGCCCGAAAGGGGGGCAAAGAATAGCAACACTGTTTACCTTCCACGCATGTCATAAAAGGCGACTAAGGAGGTTATGGGATGGAGTTGGCTGTCCCATCCCATATAGGGTCAGTGACCCAAAGCCATGCTGAAGTCGGATGTGTCAGGCCGAAAGGCGCAGATATCGCAGCAATGATGTAAACCATGACACAACGCATTACGTTCTCCGGACTACATCCTGCTAATCTGCAGGAGTTTGAAAACGAACACAGAAGAAGATATGTGTTGGTCTCTACTAGGACAGTACCTTAATTTTAACACTTACAATGAATTAAAAACAATTATAACACAATAAATGATAAAATAATTCTAACAAAAACAATAAATGATAATATAAATCTTACACATACAACGAATGGTAAGTCAAACACTTAAATGAATGATAATACAATTCTAACACTTACAAAGAATTATAAGACTACTATAACACTTGCAATGATAATATAAGTCTTACACTTACAATCTCCATGAATAACACAAGAACTGTTTTATCCTCATAAACCTACCAACAGATATTGAAACACTGATTTTGAGGAGCCAGACAAGTCTTCAAAACATCTCCATAATAACAGGAGTTCCTGGAATAAAAGAGAACACCAGACTACACCTCAACTAAACGCACTGACACGAGATGATAGAAGGTAGATACAATCTCATTTGACACATGATTGGACACGTTCACACAAATGAATCTGCAGGGGGAGCAGTAATAAACAGCAGAGGCGGAATATTTATGACTCAAAGAAGGGAAGACAATATCTAAAGCCTTTCCAACCAGGAAATAATCCCCTAACTTCAAAAGCAGAAGCAGTTTCACTCCATCATGTACCAAAAGTCCTCACAGAAAGAGAACTGCAAAGACCAGTGCAGATCCCTATGGGAATCAATCCATTAGACAAGACCTCAGACATTTCCAACAATCCTCAGCTATTACCTTTCAATGGATACTCACACTGTGATATGGAATCCTAGTAAATGAGAAAGCTAATGTTCAGTCATGAACAGGTAGTGAAATGGAACACAGACACCCATTGTCCTAGAGAGAAGCAAAAACAATAATATGACAGATGAAGGAAATGGAAGTGGAAGACAAAGCTAATGCACTATATCACCTCCAAAGACATCAACAGACCATACTACTTCACTTTAGAACAGGTCACTACAGACTGTTGGGCCATCTCGACCAACTTAGGATCTTATACACAGATGAATATACATATGGATTCAGAATGCAAACCCCCAAACATAAACTTCAGAAGTATCCAAAGAGAGAGACTGAGTCCAGTTAGAGGATTCAGATTTGAGACAAAAGCTAGGAGTCAACCGCTCAGGCCTGAAGATGACAGGGGACTTCACTCTGGATATAGGTTTGACAATCTAGCATGACCACATATGCTGAACACAGAAGAGAAAGAAGACATTTTTAGATAACAGGGCTAGTCCAATTTAAACAATGATACACTTTGAGTGATCCTTCACAATTAGATAAAAAATAATACAAGCTCAACAGTTTTAAACAATTTAAGAAGAATTTGAGTTTATGAGTAAATATTAACGACACACACTGCCTTACCATTTGAAATATAAGTTATATCTTTCTGATTGCAACATTCCTCACCCTGCAATCAGTAAAGCATGATTTAGTCTTGGTCAACCAAAGTACAAAGAATAACAGATTAAAAATTATTTTAAATTATTGGTGAAGTGTTTCTAAAATAAATAATACCATACTTTAAAATGTATGTATACAGGTTTCTGTACCACACGTCATTGGTAAAGCAAAGATGATATAATATTTTTTCATGCCATTTTTTATTTTGAGGACAATTTGTATAAATAAAATTACCATGTCTGATAAAACTTGCTTCATGAGATCACAGAGCTAGTATATTAATTCAATGGCTGTCCCACCCACATCAGCCTCAAAATTTGAGCAATTTTCTTCAAAAGAATCACAAAACTCATAAGTCTATCCACCATGGTAACAGACACATCTGCAAAAAAGGTGACCCAGAAAGCAGATCTGGAAATCTTTCAGTGCAAGCCTAGACTGCAAAAAATGAGCAGCTATTTATGGTCTTCAGGGCAATATGTTCACGAATGTTGGTGTTTCTTTATTGGTCATTTTATCTATAAATTTTATTTGGATAATTGGTGCAAATTCTCCAATATAGGTAATTCTAGGTGTTTGTTTTCTGGTTCTCTCTCCTCTGACAGATGATGCCCAATCATCCCCCCCTCAGCAACGACAAAGAGAGACAGTTGCTTGAATCTTTTTTTTGAACAGCTCATAAAAAGCAGTAATATTGTTCTGATCTTTATTAGATGTTGCATTTATGTGTGAGCAGTTTATCTAATTTCTTCCTTTTTTTCCTGTAACTTACACTTTGTCACAATCATCTACTATGGGTATTGGATTAATCTTTTTGGCTCTGTGTATATATTTTTTGTGAGTATGTATATACATACCGTTAAATTCTGAATATAAACCCATCCGATTGTAGGCCGAGAACCTAACTATCCCTTCCCAAAAGTGGAGAAAGTCAAAGGTCCGACTATAGACCGACATCCCCAACTTAACAAAGCCAGCAATAATGAACTTCATCATCATAAGAAAGAACCCACATGCTAAATGGAAATTAACACAAACTTTTGCAACTCTAAGAAAATGGCATTCCTTTCATTTGCTTCACTCACATAACTTGAATGAATCAAGGAATGAAACCCAGGTGGCTACTGTATTCTGGAACAATATATCCGAAAATAATGAATACCCCGTAGGCTGACTTCCCTATCCATGACTATAGACAGTTTATGAGGTGGCAAGACTTTGGGGAACAAAGTTTTTCCTGAATGAATTGTCTGTGTTGGGTGTCTGGGCCTTATGACGCGGAACAGCGCTAGTGAATAGTAATTACTATGTAACTATTATGTCACCAGCTGGCTTCTGACAGTGACATTTAAGTGGGAAACGTTTAAGTGGGAAACAATGAAAGGCAAGACAGCGAGATCACATTTGTTTTTATAAGATACAGAAGAGTTTGAACTTTGTAACTGGTTATGTTTACCATGTGGGGAGAATACGGTAATAAAATAAACATAACAGAGGATTGTGAAATTGATCTCGTCTTCCACTAAATGTACAGTGGTTGGGGGAGGGAATCAATTACGGCGCAATTTTACTACAAAATGCCTATGATGTGTTGTGATTTGGAACTGTGGCCTCAGTGGGCTGGACTAATTAACAGAATATACGGCTGACTTAGCTAGCCAAGAATACTGCACAAGTAGTTTAGCTTCCAGTTCATACATTTTTATTGTCATTGTAATTTTATTCCTGTAAGTGTAAGCAGGAAACGGGAAAGATGAATGGCCAGACAAAAACATGCCAGATCACATTTGTTTTTAAAAGATACAGAAGAGTTTGAACTTTGTCTGACCTGTATGTTTACCTTATAGGTAATATAAACTGAGGCACAGCCCAGACAGCTTCACTATTGATTTATTTCCTCCATTCCCATCCCTCCAACACTGCCTAAGCAGCAAAGTTTTGGATGTCAAAAATGTGTTTGTGCAAGACCGTAGTATGTAGAGTAAGACCTCTGTACAGAATTAATTAGGACTTCATTCTATGTTTCTGATTATTGTCTTGGTCAATATTTATATACTTGGAGTCCCATGTTAAAAATTGGCAAGACCGACCATCGACATGCACGGAAATACTCAAAATCTGCCTTTGAGGTGTTGTTTTAAATTTTCTGTACACAGGTATTATAGCCTAGTAGACGGTCAGTAACAGTTGTAACATTTGCTTTACCGCAACAAGAAAGTGTGTGACAGTGTTTAGATTACTGGTAGTTAGTGTTTCCCTACACAAACAAGACTAGGCCTAAGCTACCAATCAGCTTAGGCTATGGTATTTCATTTGTTTTTTCCACAGACCATTACCGTATTTTGGTCAATAAATATACTGGTATACTTTTCTGACCAATTTCGATGATCAATTGAAACCTTTATGATATAAATATATGTACTATAAATGGTAAATAAAACCGGCAATACCCATTGCTAAAAATAGCGTTTCCGGGAAATTATTCTAAAAAAATGGCGGCGTCTCTGAAATAACGATATAGACCTAGTAAGTGAGTTTTTATCAAGAAATATCGGAGATTTTGAAGGAAATATTGTATGATATATAGAAATTAATGTAATTAGAGGCCTAGCATTATGGTAAGTACGCTCTAGATTGCTGGTGAGCCCTAGTCATTTTATCCTGGCTTAATATATCGGGACATGTGACTGTAATTTTTTTTAAAGTGTTTTTCTCCATTTTTACTGTGATTTGGACGTAATTTTTTTAAAATTTGATCTTACTCTCGAAAATAAGCCTAGGAGTATGAAGTCATCTCTGTTTTTTGTCCAAAAATTCTCGGGTTATACACGGAATTTAACGGTATATAACTTTCACTCCATAGCTATTTATGTTCTGACCTCTTACCGTTAAGTTCAGAATATAAACCCATCCGATTGTAGGCCGAGAACCTAATTATCCCTTCCCAAAAGTGGAGAAAGTCAAAGGTCCGACTATAGATGACATCCCCAACTTAACAATGCCGGCAATAATGAACTTCATCATCATAAGAAAGAACCAGCACGCTAAATTGAAATTAACACAAACTTTTGCAACTGTCAGAAAATGGCATTCCTTTCATTTGCTTCACTGACATAACTTGAATGAATCAAGGAATGAATACCCCAGAGGCTACTGTGTTCCTGAACAATACATCCGAAAATAATGAATAGGCTGACTTCCCTATCCATGGCTATAGACGGTTTATGAGGTGGTGATACTTTGGGGAACAAAGTCTTTCCTGAATGAATTGTTTGTGTTGGATGTCTGGACGTTATGTAAGGTAAGTTATTTTTTTTACTTATTTTTTTCCTCTTTATTTGTTATAAAATATATGTTTTTTGTGAAAAACGTCTTTACCACTTTCTCATACGTCTGGTATCACACACACACGTACATAAATTACACCAATATATGCATAATTAAATTCTTTATTTATATGTGCAAATATTATTTAAATATCTCTAACAACCAAAAAATTATCACATTTTCAAAACAGTCACCATCAATAACGCAAATTTTCAAAAAATAATCCTGTGGTGGCAGGGAGATGTTTAGTATTTTTTAATCTGGCTTGCTAAAGGTTAAAAGATACAGAAGAGTTTGAACTTTGAGTGACCTGTATGTTTACCTTATACAGTAATATAAACATGAGGCATAGCTCAGATGAGTTTCACTATTTATTTCTCTCCCCCATCCCCCTCCCTACAACACTGCCTAAGTAGCAAAGTTTTGGATGACAAAAAGTTACATGTTTGTGCAAGACCATCTGCCTTTGATGTGTTTTTACATTTTCTGTACACAGGTCTTATAGCCTAGTAGATGGTCAGTAACTGTTGTAACATTTGCTTTACCACAAAATGAAAATGTGTGGCAGTGTTTAGACTACTGGTAGTCCATGTTTCCCTAGACAAACAAGACTGGGCCTTGATGATAAATGTGTTAATGGTAGATCAGCTTGGGCTACTGTTTCGTTTTTTCACAGACCATTATTGTATTTTGGTCAATATATAACATCAGATACTGGTATACTTTTCTGACAAATTTCTATGATCAATTGAAACGTTATGATATAAATATATTTACCGTAACGATAAAAAACGGTAATACCCATTGCTAAAAATAGCATTTCCGGGGAAATTAAGCTCAGTAAAAATGGCGGGCATGTCGGAAATAACGATATAGACCTAGTAAGTGAGTTTTATCAAGAAATATCGGAGATTTCGATGGAAATACTGCATGATATATAGAAATTAATGTAATTAGAGGCCTAGAATTATGGTAGTATGCTCTAGATTGCTGGAGAGCCCTAGTCATTTTATCATGGCTTAATATATCGGGACATGTGAGTTGTCACTAGCATTTTTTTAAAACAGTGTTTTCTCCTTTTTTACTGTGATTTGGACGTAATTTTTTTTTTAAATTTGATGTTACTCGAATATAAGACGAAGAGTATGAAGTCATCTCTGATTTTTGTCCAAATATTCTCAGGTTATACACGGAACTTAACGGTATTTTACACAACATATGTTAACAACAGTACATTTGTACACCATAACAAAAGTTAAAGTTTCTGGTATCACTGCTTCCAGTTGTTGAGATAGTGTATGTTATTTCAGGAGAAATATACACAGCTGTGTAACTTGTATGTATGGATCATACAAGGTGTGTGGTATTGGGCAAATTCTATTTTGAGGACTTGGTACAATATTATTATAGTCACATTTAAAACAACAAAAATGTTATGAGAAACGAAATATAACAAACCTGCTCAGTAATGTCCTCCAGTTCATCACAGCTTAATGTACTGATCCTTCTATCTAATTCAGAATCTGAAAATGATTGAATAAATTAGACAAAGTGTTCGTAAAAATTGTCAAGCATTTTTTTTACCCAAGAACATTGACAACTTTAGACAAATTAATAATCAGCATGTAACAGAGGTTTGATCCTAGCACGACAACTTTAGACACATAAATAATCAGCGTGTAAGAGGTTTGATCCTAGCACGACAACTTTAGACAAATGAATAATCAGCATGTAACAGAGGTTTGATCCTAGCACGACAACTTTAGACACATGAATAATCAGCGTGTAAGAGGTTTGATCCTAGCACGACAACTTTAGACACATGAATAATCAGCATGTAACAGAGGTTTGATCCTAGCACGACAACTTTAGACACATGAATAATCAGCGTGTAAGAGGTTTGATCCTAGTACGACAACTTTAGACAAATGAATAATCAGCATGTAAGAGGTTTGATCCTAGCACGACAACTTTAGACAAATGAATAATCAGCATGTAACAGAGGTTTGATCCTAGCACGACAACTTTAGACACATGAATAATCAGCATGTAACAGAGGTTTGATCCTAGCACGACAACTTTAGACACATGAATAATCAGCATGTAACAGAGGTTTGATCCTAGCACGACAACTTTAGACACATGAATAATCAGTGTGTAAGAGGTTTCATCCTAGCACGACAACTTTAGACACATGAATAATCAGTGTGTAAGAGGTTTGATCCTAGTACGACAACTTTAGACACATGAATAATCAGTGTGTAAGAGGTTTGATCCTAGTACGACAACTTTAGACAAATGAATAATCAGCATGTAAGAGGTTTGATCCTAGCACGACAACTTTAGACAAATGAATAATCAGCATGTAACAGAGGTTTGATCCTAGCACAACAACTTTAGACAAATGAATAATCAGCATGTAACAGAGGTTTGGTCCTAGCACAACAACTTTAGACACATGAATAATCAGCGTGTAAGAGGTTTGATCCTAGTACGACAACTTTAGACAAATGAATAATCAGCGTGTAAGAGGTTTGATCCTAGCACGACAACTTTAGACACATGAATAATCAGCGTGTAACAGAGGATTGATCCTAGCACGACAACTTTAGACAAATGAATAATCAGCATGTAACAGAGGTTTGATCCTAGCATGACAACTTTAGACAAATGAATAATCAGCGTGTAACAGAGGTTTGATCCTAGCTCGACAACTTTAGACACATGAATAATCAGTGTGTAAGAGATTTGATCCTAGTACGACAACTTTAGACACATGAATAATTATATAATCAGTGTGTAAGAGGTTTGATCCTAGTACGACAACTTTAGACACATGAATAATCAGCATGTAACAGAGGTTTGATCCTAGCACAACAACTTTAGACACATGAATAATCAGCGTGTAAGAGGTTTGATCCTAGTACGACAACTTTAGACAAATGAATAATAAGCATGTAATAGAGGTTTGATACTAGCACACTGACAACTATAGACACATGAATAATCATCATGTAACAGAGGTTTGATGTTAGCACACTGACAACTATAGACACATGAATAATCAGCGTGTAAGAGGTTTGATCCTAGTACGACAACTTTAGACAAATGAATAATCAGCATGTAACAGAGGTTTGATCCTAGCACGACAACTTTAGACAAATGAATAATCAGCATGTAACAGAGGTTTGATCCTAGCACGACAACTTTAGACACATGAATAATCAGTGTGTAAGAGGTTTGATCCTAGTACGACAACTTTAGACATTAATAATCAGCATGTAACAGAGGTTTGATCCTAGCACACTGACAACTATAGACACATGAATAATCAGCATGTAACAGAGGTTTGATGTTAGCACACTGACAACTATAGACACATGAATGATCAGCATGTAACAGAGGTTTGATGTTAGCACACTGACAACTATAGACACATGAATGATCAGCATGTAACAGGTTTGATTCTAAGATACTAATAGAAAACAGGTACACTGCAATGAAACTGAAGCAACCTGCAAAAAAACAGGGAAAAAAAATGTTTTACAAATCACTAAAAGCAACACAAAATCATGTTTAAACAAAAAGGTCCTGATCAAGTAAAGAATACAAAGCATAACTGGTAGACAAATATCAACAAGAACAAATTTTAAATGTCAAGAGAAAATACCCAAACAAAAAGCAACAATTTAAAATGTTCGAAAAAAATACAAAAGGACAGAGACAAAACAAAATGTTGTGACAAAAGATTAATGTGTAGTAATAGAAGGTTTTAAGGGTATTTATGATTCTGAAATGTTTGGCCAGATAAAAAAGATACCATGGGTTAAGAAAGATTACGGTAGAAAGGGTTCCAGGAAAGACGGTCTGGATGTCATGTGTGATTTTCAGGACCTTTTAAATATGACACAATGTGTTCGAAAGATTAACTCATTCAGTATGCAAATATTGTAGAGTCTAGACAGAATTATTGATTTAACTTAAAAGACTGTGCACGTCAGTTCAACTTTAAACTGTCTAAAGTTAAAATATAGCTTATTATATGTCAAATAATAAGCAATTTAAAGTGTTTTATCATTTATGGTGACAAATATTACTCAGTGTTAGATCTGTAAAAAAAAAAATACCAAGCGTAGTTAAAATATAAAATAGCAGTACACAAAAATCCACTTGTGCATACCAATAGTTCACAATAATTGTGACAAAACATTCTAACAGGTCTTATAATATTGCAATCCACTTCATTATACGCAACAATTAATACATTTATTATTCTTATTGTGGTTTGTGCACTGTTCACAAACTACCAGTACTAGCATGATGATTCATCAAGAAAATTTAGAATTTTGTAGACATGTTCCTATTGTCCATGCCGTATGGCATTGGTTATTGTGTCTTTCCACATCCTTCTACTTCGTGCAATGTCAATCATTTATAATGCCAATGTTCTCCCATGCCACAATACTAGGTTATCAAGCATCTTCTCTCTTGGTCTTCCCCTACTTCTCTTGCTCTTAAACTTGCCTGCTGTTACAAGACATATATTAGTCAAACTTAATGTATTCACTGTAGGTGAATATGACTTTAGTACCATATGTACTTTAGTACCATATGAATTAAAATTAATTTCACTAACCAAGGATATGAAACAATAATTGTTTTGTAGTTTTCCAATTGCTTAACTTTTAGTGGACTATTAACAAAACTATCATTTTTGAAGCCTGTTTTCAGCATAAATTTTTAACTATGACTGATGTGATAAATTTTATTATAAATCATTTACTTATACTCCCTACAACATGTATTATATATGTAATTGTTGGCAACAATTTCTTCATATCTTAACAATATTTCAACATGTATCTGATAATTATTTTTTTTAATTGATTAGGTGGAAATAAATATAGGGAAAAAAATCTTTGGTAAAATTAGAATACAAATATCACTTTAAAATTTATTGAAATTCATTCTATGCACTTGTAGGTCGCCAAACTGCTATAATTTATTATATCCATACTTCGGGCAAGTTTCATTAGTTTTTAATAATACATTTAAAAAAATACTTTACAGTGGTCATGCCATATTTTTTTCTGACTTTTTTATAATCATAAAATGTTATATACTGTTGTCACTAAATGTTTCAACAATTGCTCAAATATTATCCTAGAACAAGATCCATAAATGAAAACTTTAAGTAACTCAATGTTCCACTGATTTACATTCATTAAACACAATATTACTGCCAACAATTATATATAAAATGAGATATAGGCCACAGTTGTGAGGAAATAAAAGAAGAAAAACAATTATAAAATTTCCACTTACAATTCAATGAAAATGAATAATATTCCCTTACACCAGCAGCTCACAAAGCTAAACACATTGTTCTGCACATAATCCATAAACAATTTATCACATTTGATGCACAAAAACATTATAATTTATACAGTTTACATACTATTCTAAGAATAGATGAGGAAGCCATTAGACAATTTCAGAAGAAACAAATAAGCTGTTGATTTTCCTATATTTTTAATCATATTTTAGATGCACAAACATCAAGAATAGGTTTAAAACACACAGAAATGATATCAAATGCAGCAGACACTGAGTTATCAACGCTGGAATCAAATACACTCTGAGAGCATTTTATCTCTTAATGGACCCACATGGCAAATAGATTGATGCCTGGTCTGGAGAGGAAATATTGAAAGAGCATTAAGGTTTGGTCCACTACAAGTTAATATTATTAATTCAATTTTGAAACACTATAACTAATAAATGATAACTGTAATCATGTATTATTAATTATTCACAAATTAGTAACATGACCCTCAATTTTTAAAAAAGTTTTAAGAAGAAATAAAATGATACACATAAACAAGATGATTAAACTCACATAAAATATACATATTCAATAGTTAGTTAGTCGTCGGATCATCACAGCAAACTGGACATGTCCATAGTTGCTCCGATCTCTGAGTTTATACGCCATTACACTTCTGCTGACAGTACTGGTCCTATGCTGGTTGACCATCATTCTTCTGCACCCTCCAAATTGTTCTCTTCTAGCAACACAGCATTTCAATCCCTGATCTTTAATCCTGGCCATTGAAAAAGAATCATCATCCACACTAGTCTCACTCTTGTGTGCTATATCTCTTAAGGAGTTCAAAACGTCAGCTTGATCCATTGCCCCATTGCCGTGCCACAATCACGCACGATCTCCTCTTTCATTGCCTCAAATACCCACACGTCCTAGCACGAAAATAAATGTAACCACTTTCAGCCTCGCTTTTCTCAAGACCTCAATCCACTGTTTGCGAACGAAACCCACTTGTACCTTCCTAATCATACTCATAGTCACTCAAAGATGCAGACATGTGTTACCTTCTGTGTGCCTACCCACTCAAATGCCATAATGGCCATGCTACTCGTAGTAACAGCAAAGGCCCCAATATCCTCCCTGATCGTTTTACCTGTGCATTGAGCTGTGAAGGCCCAAGCACTGTGAATATGTCTAATCCATCAGTGTATATAATTACATGCCACTCTTTAGCATTCTCACTGATCAAAGTCTGCACTTCTTTCTCCACAGCTCTCGGTGAACACCAATCATGCATTCTCTGCTAAGTGCTACAACTATTCTTAAACAAGTTTCAAAATCTGTGGGTAGACCTATCCATTCCACACCTGCTGCCTAAACTTACAATCTGCATATCCTTTTTATATCCTCAGCACATCCCATTCACGACCTCCCTCTCTTAAGTCTGCTACATTTAACCTTATTTCAGAATGCAATGGGTGTTCCTTATCTGCATGTATTTGAAGGTACGTCCATGAGTGGCAATACCGTAATCTGTGCTCTGCTGTTGGACAGTCAAGTAGATACCGCATAGCACTTATCAATGTGTCTCTTGTGCACCCAAGAATGATATGCCTTGCTGTATTTTGGATTCTATCTAGTCTTTCGATCTGAGTTTGGTTAAGAGTCAGAATTACCAGTGTATATTCCACAACAGCCACCACCAAACCCTAGTACAAAAGAAATAACAACCACTGTTCACACTGCGCAGCAGTCATAACCTTCATTGCTGCTAAGCCTTTGCCTGCCCTTATGATAACGTGGTCAACATGTTCCATGAAACCCAGACTTCTGTCAAAAAACACACCCAGATATATCATTGTGCTGGTTCTTTCTAAACTATTCCCAGCCAATAAAACATGTGGCAAGGGTGTCTTTACCATGTGAAGAGAAACCATATCACGAATGCCTTAGAAGGATTTACCACTGCTCCCGTATATCTACAGCAATTCGTCAGTCTGTCCAGCTCCTCCTGTAGACATACTCTTGATGACTTCTTGATTTCTGCCCTGCATATACACCAGGATGTCATTGTCGTACTACATCGTTCTGCCAGCACCTGTATCTGATTACTAGTTATATGTACTGTGTATACATTGAAAAGCACAGGAGATAGAGTCGATCCCTGTGGTAGACCAGATCTAATAACTGTTAGTGCTGATATCCAGTTACCAGACTTAAGAACAACTATCCTGTGCATAAGGGCAGCACTTACCCACCGCACGACAAGAGGATTTACTGCAAGATTTAACAGTTGGTCCATCAAGACATCCAAGGACACCCTGCTGTAAGCATCCTCAAGATCTATTGTGGTCGCACATGTCTCTATACGCGAATTGAACCCTTCAAAAAACATCCTATGCAAATATAGCTGCACCCTGCCATGTCTTCTTTCCTTGGCGATACCCTCCTAATAATGTTGGTAAACACTTATTTCTCTCAAGATGGCACGATACCTTTCAGGCCACAATGTTTTTCAAAAGCTTGCCTATCATATTCTGCATTGTTATTATTTTCTGTGCCCTTTAAAAGGCTATTATGGCACATGTTCGCCAACTCTCTCAACTCCTAATCCGTTCTCCTACTGATGTCATTGTATGTCATGCCATTTGGTCCAGTGCTTTGTTTTTTGTACTTTTCAGCGTCTTCCTAATTTTTCAACTGTATTTATTATATATTTTTCCATGCTCTAGTTCTTACGCATGTCTAAAATCTTTTTTTGTAGATTTTGTGTTATGCCTCCACATTTCTCTGACCAATTTGTTCGGTATAGTGTGCCAGCAACGGCACACCTTTTGTCTCGTCCATCTTCTGCCAGGCCGTATCAGTGCTCTGAAAATAGGCAATAGTCATGCGTCTTGTCAGATCATTCATGGATTTGTGTACGGGCGAGAACAATTTTAGTGACTTTTCAAGCGTGATCTCCTGACTAAATTTGTCACATTTTGACACCTCTGCAATGTCTCTGAATGTTTTAACTAAGTTATTTTTCTTGTTTCCACTGAGTGACCTCCATGGGCTGAGCAGCCACATATTTCCTTACCCTCTGCCATAGTACTACTGCTTTCCATTTCTTACTCCCTGCCTTTTGCACCTCTTCGTTCCACCAGGGGGCCTTATACCAAACCTGATTTCCCACTTCTTGAGTTCTACATTTGTCTTGTTGAATTCTGCTCACAACATCCACTCCTAAGATCATACTTAAAAGACCAAACCTTTGGCCTGATCTGCTTACTTTTGTCAATTTTCACAAGCACAGCACATGGGAGGTGGTCACTGCCATGATGCCCCAGCACATCCCATTTGTAGATAGCCATAGAAAATGATGACACCAATGTCCAAGTCAACAGCACTATCATTATCACCATCCCTGTTTGCCATTCTTGTTACACGACAATCATTAATGCACACCAGGTATATATCTGTCAGGTCCTCCTCAAGCTCTCTTCTCTGTTTGTTAGAAGCATTATTGCCCCATTATGTACCTTTGGTATTGAAGTCACAGCAGAAAAGGATCTGCTTTTCCTGTTCAATTATCAATGTAAAATTCAATTGAACTACAAATTCAATGTAAACTTGAAACAAATGCTTCAAATAATACAAAGAATTAATTTAATTCCTGTTGGAAGTGTTTCTGGTTAAAGTAATTTTCTTTTAAAATTACAACAACAAATACTAATAATCTTATATTTACTCTATATTTTTTTCTATATTTACTTAAGAATCTCATATGAGATTTCTCAACAAAATGTGCTGCACCCAGTGTCTAATGGGAGACTTTAAGTAGAGAAAAGTTGTTAGGAAGTGCAAATTCCAGGAAATCGATCCTTAAATTTTCTTACACAGGATATAGAGGACCTCTTAAATATGACAAAATATGGAGAAAGCAATAAACATGCTTGGATAGAACTAAGAGAGACACACAATTACAAGAGGGCAACATCTCACAAAGAATACATCACATACAAGAAGACATCAAAACTCTACTTACCTCGAGAATTAGGAGATGGAATTTTTTCCAATGGCTGCATGACCTCGCTGCCTCTTTTTCTTGCTGCACAACTCTGAGAGGGCTCCGAAATTATTCTTGACTGGCTAGATAGAGATTGAATATGACTATTGGGTTCAGAATGACTGCTTGGACCATCTATAACCATTGGAATCCTGTTGTAGCCACATGTTGGTATTAACCCACTGGATTTGTTACCAGAACTGCCAAAATTTTCTTTTCCAGGTGAGCAAATGTTAATGCTGCCTGTTGATGAGGGAAGTATAAACTGTCCCCCTGGTGTAGCAGAACCTGAATCCCCTGAGAAACCAGAGTCCTGTCTGGTAAAATTGAAAGCACTATTACCATCACTAAACAATCCAGGTCTTTCCACATCCATATTACTTTTTCTTTCTAAATTACCCTGAGATATATTTCCTCCTGAAGACCTATGTGTAGGTGAGGAGCTAAGAACTGTTGCTCTACCAGCAGTGGATACAGTATCTAATTGGAAATGTTGTCCTAAAGGATCAATCCGATAGAAGGAATCACTTACAGCCTCTCTACTTAACAGAGCACCGCTGGATGGACTCTCATCAAAACTAGAGTCTGAGCTATCAGCATGGTAGGAAGAAAATAAAGAACGACAAGTATGCCCTGAAGAATGAGACTGGGAACTTGAAGATGCTTTTAATGAATCGGTATTCTTGCCACTTGATTTACATGATGATGATATAGAGGGATGAAGCAACTGCTGCATTGAATTTTGAGCCTGCAATGAGTTGTTTCCTTCTTTAGATGAGGAGCTATAAGTACACATAAGTGAGCTGCCATGATCAGAGTTTGAAAGTGACATAAGAGCTGAGGTTTTCTTTACACTTCTTGATAAGGAAATATGACTGTCCAGTTCTGAACTGCAGAGTCCGCCAGTATCACAGTCTTCGTCCTCATTATTTTCACAGCTATATGTCATTGTGTTGCCACCACTTCTTTCTTTGGTCTCTTCAACTGTGTCAGTGTTATCATTGCTGTTGCTCAGACTATCATCATTTTCTCCACCAGCATTATGGTCTTCACTGCCTGTCCCTGTATTCTTAACTCCATCTCCCTTTCTTTGACCATTTTTCATATTTCTTCTACGATTGGATTTACAATCTGAACGATTGCAAGCTCCATTCCATAAACAATCTTCATCATGTGATCTCTCCACAGCTCCACTAGCCTCAGACTGGGCATCTAAAGCTGACCGTTGAGGTGACAGGGTATTTTTTATCATAGATGGACCAGGTAACGTTCCACTAGAGGTACCACCTCCAGTATCATATGAAGATCCAGCAATGGACTCCGCACCACTTCCACTGGCACCAACATTTACACAGGATGACTGAGTCAGAGAGTTGCCATCTAGAATTTAAAAAATGTATTATAAAAATCAACAGCTGCATATTTCAAAATTCTATAATAAATATTACATGATAACAATCATCAAAAGTTAACTTAATTTCCTTATCATTTCTTTGTCGCACAGTGTAAAACATCACAGCAGATTTTTTTCCGGATAATGGGTTTTTTCGATACTGCACATGACTAAATCAGAAGCCAACAATCCAACCTTTGACACAGTGAAGTTTGATAGGTCAAGAACGAGTCAATTTTCAACACTGCAGAATAATATTTTTTCACTATGTTTGATCTATTTATTTATTTTTTTTCAATTTCTTGCACTCTGCCTGCTGTTATCATTAATATCGTGAATTTTTAAATGTTTAAACTGAAATACTTGTGCTGTTAGGTAACTAAGCACATTATCTTGTCAGACTACTTTGTTTTGGAATTTATGATAGTTGCTAACAATGTGACTTGGGGTAAAGTCTTGCATGTTTATTGAGGCAAAGTGTTACATTCAAAATGTATTTTAAAAATGCAGATGTCATGAGAAAGTTGCAGATGCAGATCTAAAGCTGAGAGAGACCAAAATATATATACATGGTTATAA
This sequence comes from Meghimatium bilineatum, assembly GCA_034231615.1. Taxonomy (NCBI): domain Eukaryota; kingdom Metazoa; phylum Mollusca; class Gastropoda; order Stylommatophora; family Philomycidae; genus Meghimatium; species Meghimatium bilineatum. The sequence goes on from CM067311.1 coordinate 44,134,083, forward strand.
TGATCTTACAAAGACGTTAGCTTTAAAACGGAACTTACAAACTATTTTATACCCTAACTTTTTTTTCACGATTAAAGTTACAAAACTATGTCTATTTATTTGTTCAATCTATTCTTAGCACACATTTACACAATGCTGATGTTCTTGATCTGTCGCAATGGCGATCGCCCTGGATTTATAATGGTTTGTATCATCTTTTTGACTGTGATACTTTGCCCCCAAATATGGAGCAATCTACGCTCTATGCGTAACTGTATGTTTTAAATGATCTCACGAATGTAAGATGGATGGATAAGCTATACACTGATGGCAGTTTGACCTCTCATAGTTAAGTCTAGTTGTCAGAATATGCTAAAACGTGAAAAGTGTGACACTTTGCTCCTGGCTACCTTAATCAATCAATCAATAAACCCATAAACCTTCAGGGTTGTAGGGGTACCACATTGGATGCTTCAGCACACAGAGTCCTCCAGCAAATTCTATCCTCAGCGATGCGGATGAGTGTGGAAATATTTTGCCCTGTCCATTCCTTGATGTTGTCTGTCCATGTCTTTATTTGTCCTCCTTTGCTTCTTCCAACCTCGACAGTTCCCTGCAGTATTGTTTTTGACAAGGAATCGTGCCTGCATACATGTCCAAACCATGCTAGTTTTCGTCGTTTCACTATTGAAATCAATGGCTCCTGGACACCTGCACACATCTCTACTTTATTTCTTACGTACACATTGGTCTTATGTTCCCTATAGGAAATTCGTAGAATTCTTCTGTAGCATTTATACTTGAAAGCCTGTAATCTTCTCTCCATGTCCGCAGTGAGTGTCCAACTCTCACAACCATACAACACAACAGAAAGCACCAGCGACTTATACAGTTTGATTTTCACTCCAACACTGATGTTGCTTTTCCAAATCACAGTTAGGGCTACCTTAATATCACATATTGAAGATATCGAAAAACAACAAGTAAAATGGTTCAGCCATCTTATAAGAATAAGCCCAATCACCAATAAGAACATATAACAAATGAATATCTGTATGTAGTGCCACAGGTAGATAAGGAAAACAGTTGATAGAAAACAGCAAGATAACCCTGAACAAACATGTGTTCAATGCAACCAAGGTGACAATCTATCTGGCCTTGGAACAACAATTCAAGCCCTCACGTACGCGTAACAGCAAGTGTGGATACTATCAACCATCAATCATCTGGGAAAATAAAATAGACAATAAATCTTCATTCTTGATGTTCTGAACTCCTCACAATTCAGGGTGAGATGACATTCTGATGCCAAGGGCATGTTTAAACAATCTGAAATGTCTCTTACTTATCTTTGTCTTTGGTAGCAATTCTCACATTACCATCAACTAATATATTATTTCCATCCTGTTATGTCTATGTGACCAAAGAATCTCTGCTTTTTTATTATAATGTTGTTTAGGAGTCAACCATTCTTATGGTTCTTTGTGACTATAATATATAAATATATATTGTGACAAACATTTCAAATCTGAATGCAATACCAAGAACTCTTGGAAATGCAAAATGATGAGCCAATTAAAACTGTATTTAATATATAAGGAATGATGGCATGGCTTTGTGATGAGACATTATGTAAATACCCAAATTCAACCAACTTTGCAAGAAGACGGTTGTTACCGTTCACATCTTAATCAGCTGAATTTGGCTTTCATTCATTAAAATTATTTGGTCATCACTAAATGATAAGGCTGAATTTTAGACAATAAACAACAAGATATATAGGTAAAGCATAAAAAAGCAATAGACAAAGCAAAGAGATGGTTGGCCTATATATTGTTTTTAGGAATTGGATTGGGGGGATAGGGGGGGTGCAATTCATCGGTTGGAAAAGTGTGCCTAATGCATGGGCTGAAAAAGTTGAGACACAGTATTTAAACCCATATTATCTGTGTGATAGTGCTACTACACGTCCAGTGTACTAGGATGTTCATGATACTAGTGATTTATCAAATTGATCTCAAGTAAACTAGACCTCAATAACACTAATTATAACCATATTTGCTGTGTACTAGGATGTTCATGATACTAGTGATTTATCTCTCTAACTGAACTTGGATCTCAACTCACATAAAACATCATCCGATATTCTCAACTAAACTATAACTCAACTAAGCATCACCTCCTGTCATCTATCACATTTAAAAACATCTGAATTAAACCATCCATCTTTTTCCTGACATACCTGTGTTTTCTTTAGAAGAGTCCCCCTCTAGATGAACATCTGTTACCATATCTACTTGCACTTTTTCTGAGCTTTCAAGTTGTACTACTTCACAAAGGGATTTCGTTTCTAGGTGATCTTCAATGTTGTCAGATTCAGTGGAAGTGGATACATTTCCTGATGACACACTTTCTTGTTGACAGCTTTCGTCAACATTGTTAACAACATCCATGCCTTCATCTGATATATTTTCTGTTGTGGAGCTTGTGGTACCTACAATGAAAAACAGAACATGATGCAACAAATTTAATACTTCAATACTAGATCTATTTGTGGGATAGGAAACAGATCACTTCACCACTTCCTGCCATTTTGGTAGATGACGAAACCCAATTCAAAACTGTTTCTACTATGACCAAACCTTGGGGTGCAAAGGGTTTTACATTGCTCTGGTGTGGACCTAGGGTTAGCAGATAACCAAGATTCTAAAAATACCTCCTCGCAGTGCACCCTGGAAACAGAAATACAGCAGCTCATGCTGTGTTCCTGGCCAACATATTTAGGGACTGTCTGAGGAGGCTGTAGATGGAATTAGAATTTTGTGCAAAGAGAAAAGCAATATCTCAGAAACCTTTGCAACAACACATCCAGCAACACTGTTGACATAAAGGAAGCAAGGCATCTATGCACCGCAGTTCAGTCAGCCAAAATGCAGAAGCATTGGAGGGGCAGTCAATGTCCACATATGGGTAGATTTCACTATGATATGGCGATGCATAGAGTACATTTAATCACTACATGGCAGCGTCATGTATATAAAATGATAAATAAGCCACAATTTCCAGCATGAGGCTGGTTGGCAGTAGTTTTATTCATGCTTGAGAACACAGAGAAGCCCATATGCCAAAAATTGACACCATTCAAAGTAGGAGTAATGACTCAGATATTGCATATGCTAGCTTGAACATACACTCCTGAGTATTGAATAAAGTTTTCAGTACAGCTACCACTACACAAAGGAAAAGTATTGAACAAATGACGGGGAGCATATTGTTAACATTTCTGACCATAGCAGTGTTGAGACTCTTGGGGCAACACAGATGGAGAACAAGTCCATGTTTTTGAGGACATAGCAAACCTAGTCTAACTCGACTGTCAACGTTGCCCAACATGGCTCATACAGAAAGATCAGTACCCAAGGGCACAGAGAGGAATGATGTCTTTCTTACACGAGATTTGTTCACCAACTGCGAAGTTTCTCATGAGTTAGGCGCAATCTACCCCTTTGGGTGATAATCACAATGGCAAAGAGTCAAATATAGGCTGCACCTAGTGATGGATTGGAAGACCATCACTAGTGGATGAGGCAAGTGCACAGGTAAAATCCCAGGCACATCAAAACAACAAAGGCAAAGTATCTTGTAGTATGCGAATAGTTAAACAGATTAGCAAATATGCCGACTGGTCGAAATGTATTTACCGGTAGTGAAATCATATGCCAAAAGACAATGACACCATAAACAGCACATGCCAGTCAATAGCCATTTAAACCGTATCAGACCCCTGCAACTACCCATGATTACCACTGCTCTCATCCCAACAAAACAGTGAAACACCTCCTTAATGACTGCCCTTCCCTTTAAACTGCAAGGAAAAAACGTTTACAGACACCCTAACAGTCACTAACTCACTGTGTGGATCACTAAGTCAACTTCAAAAGACCTGCACATTTTTTAAGAATGGCATTGAGCTGCCAAAAGTACAACCACTCATCAGCAATTGGATATCAACAACTAACAACCATGACTGTACATTTTTTAAATGTCAAGTGGGCTACAACAAAAAAAAAAAGCTTCCAAGAGCAGCAAGTGGGTCATGGGCTACCAGTTGGACAGTCTACTACAGATCAGAGAAAATAATTTCCTAAGCTTATGATAATCAATAAAAGGTAATACTGCTAGTACATGTACGAAAATAGCACTCACATGGGAAACAGGTAATGAAGTTCTACTGAATGACGACTAACACACTATCACTGTCGGATGCTTAAATGAAATAATATACATAACAAAACACAGGATATAATTGAGGTTCGAAAAGTTGATTATATCCTGTGTTTTGTTGTGTATATTATTTCAAGCAAGCGTCCGACAGTGATGTGTGTTAGTCATCATTCAGTAGAACTTCATTACCTGTTTCCCACCTGAGTATCATAAGTTTATGCTATTATACTTTTTTCACCCCTGGCTACTAGTGACATTTCCTCCATTTACATATTGTTATTATTATTCCATCACTATGCTACCAGTGCCAAACCTGGACAATGACAGCACAAGACAAAAGAAAAATAGTGACAACAGAAATGACATGTCTACGAAGAATACTTGGAATGTCATTAAGAGATTGAAGTAGAAACGATAACATCAGACAGATAACCAAAACAATACCAGTATTGGAACACATCAAAAGACAGCAGATCAAGTGGTTTTCACACGCTTCCAGACTACCGACATATAGCATGCCACAAATGGCCATGACACATAGACATAGCGGTTATAAAGCCAGAGGCAGACCATGTAAAAGATGGTTCACAGAAATCAAAGAAGCCACAGGAACAAGCTTACAAACAGCGCACAAGAAGGCCATCTCGAGAGAACTCTTCCACCCCTGACGCTGCAAGGCAAACAAGGGACACAGCATATAGATAGATAGACATATTGTAAGAAATATTTTTATTTACAGTTACTGTACACAGATATTTTAAGGCAGCATTTCATGGGATACCCTTTCACAGTTATCTATTGAAACAGATCAACTGACACTGCTGGAAAAGTTACTGGTTAGGTTAGGAATAATCACACATGTATCATTTACTGTATTCTGATGCATTAACAAATTTATGCCATAACAAGATGATAGTGATAAAATTAAAGGTTGAAGCACAACGACTCACCGCCAGTACTTGTAATGTCAGCCATGTCTGGTTTTTGCTGCGAAACAATTGAGCTGCCTGTGTTAGTCTGAGGGAGAGGGGTCTCTGTCATGGCAGTTGGTTCCAAAGAAGAAGTTCCGGAACTTACTGTGACTGCATTCACAGTTTCTGATTGTATACAGTCATCCTTTGAAGTCTTACTCTCAAGTGACACATTTCCACTTTTTGTTTCCCTTGATCTTCGAGACCTTTTAGCAGACATGTAACCTCGTGCACTGAAGGGATCACTTGACCTTTTCCGTACTCTGCTTGTAGGAGAGTAAATTGGAGATTTTGTCCTAACTGAAAAAAGAGCTGACTTGGAAGATAAACGTAGTGAGGATTTTGGGGTGGATTCATATCCACCATGTGCAAGTTTAAATGGTATGGATGCAGACGGCTGGTTAGAGATAATATGTGGTTTAGTGAGCAATTGCTGCTGTTTCTGAATATTGACCACAGCCTCAGCATGAGCTGCACGTCTGCAACCTTTCACTTTTGAGTACATATCTCCAGAGAATAGTTGAGCATGGTTTTGATGACGTCCTAGCTCGAGATCTTTCCAGAATTTGTCTTTAACAGTTCCATATATTGGGTCATACTGTTTATCACTATCATCAGAATCATCATCGGATGATGAAGTTATCTGTGACTGACTGACTGATCTGCCACGAGTCTCAACAACACTGCTCTTTTCTTCAGGCTTCTAATTTTTAGTGGAGAGATACAACAAAACACAGATTATTAGTGAGTGGAAATTAGTCTTCACAAAGTAAATGTCCAAGTAAGGTGAAATTTTGCAGTCTTAACTAAGTAACTGTCTAAAAAGGTGAATATCTAAGAGAACTTAACCAGACAAATATCTAAGCAGTATTAACTAGACAAATATATAAGCAGTATTAACTAGACAAATATCTAAGCAGTATTAACTAGACAAATATCTAAGCAGTATTAACTAGACAAATATATAAGCAGTATTAACTAGATAAATATCTAAGCAGCAGTAACTAGACAAATATCTAAGTAGTAATAACTCGATGTGGCAACAGGGACCTGGACTTCTAGTTCAGGGTGCAAAGAATAGGACCACTGTCTTCTTTTCAGGTATGTCACGAGGCAAGTAAGGAAAGTTTTACTGCAATTTTAACAACATAAATAATCCAAGTCTTCTTAACTAGATAAATATTAAAGTACAGATATACAAAATATAGACATATATAATCATAGCAAATAATAAGCACATGGATCCAGCTCTGCAGCAGAGATTTAACCCTTAGAATCCAATATCCCAAAATTCATACTAAGTACTGCTGCTCTGAGATGCCTATTTTTCAGCATTTCGACTTCACAAAAAAGTACCTCATATTAATTATTATTATTATTATTATTAATAAATCGGGTGTACGCATTTTACCAATGTCACGATGTAGGCATTGCATTGTAGGATTGTTGCTTCACAAAATGACATACATGTGTTGATAATCTTGTTAGTATTTTTAACGATGTGTTGAAAATCTGAATTTTTGTGTCAGATTTTCATGTGTGTGCAAAACAGCTGAACAGTTGAGTTTGTTTGTGATGATTCAGAGAATAATTAATTATATTTAGATGGTGATTATTCTGAAAATAACACTCAGATCTTGTACTTAAGTAGGCCTATAAATTATGACAGTTGTACTAATGTTGGTACATCAGCGGGTCAAAAGAATTAAAGACAAAATGTTGGTGCAGTTACTGCACCACTTATCTGTGACTAAAGGAAGGGTCTACATGCTGGGAAGAATTGCACATAAAGCAAAAAGACTGGACAGCATAAGGTCAGTCATCATCATCATCATCATCATCATCAAGTGCCGTCTCCGCAACGAAGGTTGGCTGCAACGTATCTCCAACATCTCCTGTCTCTTGTCTTGGTGGTGCACTCTGCTAGACTGTAACCTGTCCATCGTGTAATGTTACTCTCCCACTTGTATCTCTGCCTACCTCTTGCTCGCTTCCCTTTGACTTTACCCTCAAGTAAGGTCTTCAATAGGGTGTCATGTCTTTTAATGTGTCCAAAGTATTTTATTTGCCTGATCTTTATTTCTCTTAGTAGTTCTTTCTTCATATTAAGTGTTTTTAGCACCTCTTTATTTGTTTTCTTCTCTTTCCATGATGTTCTCCCTATTCTTCTATATACCCACATCTCAAAGGCATCAATTTTGTCTTCTAATTGTTTATTTAGTGTCCATGTTTCTGAGCCATACATTAATATGGAATAGATGTTGCATTTTATAATTCTCATTTTTAACTTGTTTGTAATTTGTTTAGCTATTAATAATTTCCTCATGTCATTGAAGGTACTTTTAGCCATTCCTATTCTCCTTTTAACTTCTGTTTCACATCTGCCATCATTTGTGACTATGTGTCCAAGATATTGATACTGTTTTACTTGTTGTAGTTTCTCTCCCTGTATGTTTATGTTTACCTCCTGTTCTTCTGTGTTTTTGCTGATTATCATGGTTTTTGTTTTTTGAATGTTTATATCCAGTCCATATTCATTACTTGATTTATTGACTTGATCTATTAGTCTTTGTAGTTCATGTTCACTTTCTGCTAAAAGAACAGTGTCATCTGCATATCTAATGTTGTTTATTATTTTCCCATTGATCTTGAGTCCTGGTATTTCTTCTATATTTTTAAAGATATTCTCTGTGTAGATACTAAATAGGCTTGGTGATAAAATGCATCCTTGTCTTACCCCTCTTCTTATTTCTATGTACGGTGAGTAGCTGTTTTCACACCTTATTGATGCAGTTTGTTCCCAATATATATTTCTAATCAGCCTGATGTCTTTTCCATCTATGCCTATTTCTTGAAGACATTTGATTAATTTTTCATGTTGGACTCTGTCAAAGGCCTTGCTGTAGTCTATGAAGCAAATATAGATACTTTTTTGGACTTCTATATATTTATCTATCACTAGCCGGATACTCAGTATAGCTTCTCTGGTTCCTTTGTTTTTCCTAAAACCGAATTGTTCTTCACCGACCTCCATGTCTATCTTGTTCTTAATTCTTTCATGTATTATCTTGAGAAGTATTTTAGTTAGATGGCTCATTAGACTTATTGTTCTATATTCTGTACAGTCCACAGCCCTGGGCTTCTTAGGTAGTGGTATGAATATTGATGATGTTAGGTAAGGTCAGTCAATACAGTGAAATCTGGATAAGTAGAATTCGTATGGACCTACGGAAATTGTTATGCTTATCAGGAATTCTACTTATTCAGACTGCACTGAGAATATACACTACTACAGTGTACCATGTAGTAGCATTGAGTAAAACAATTGTATCACTTAGGAAACACCTAAGTTAACAAATGCAATAAATAGGACCTAAATGTAGCAAAACAACATCAGAAATGTTGAAATATTTCATTATTTAGAAACCAATCTTCAGAAACAAAAATTTAGATTTAAACACCAAAATCACTATTCAAAACGATTATTATGCCAGTGGATGGTAGACCTAACGAAACAATAAAAGCATGTAGAAACACAGGGTTCAATGGTTAGCTAGAATAGTACATGCATAGAGCACATTTGATAAGTTTTACAGTGAAATCACACACTATCAAACTATAGGATACTGGTATGAAAAAATACAAAAACAGTACACAAGACATTTTCAATGTTTCAGCCTTAAGGTCTTTTTAAAAAAATACAAGATAAACAGCTAACAAACAGTAAAAATAATGGCACTATCACAAAAGAATTAGATGGTAGACATTGATCTGCAGAGACATCTAAGGTAACAATGACATATATATACACAAGTATTGTTGTAGAGACACACATTACAAAAATGATCAGGGGAATGAGAATGGAATAAAATAACTATACCTGAAAATAACATGAACGACAAAACAACAAAGGCTCCACCCACCAAAATCTAAATAAACGAATGATGGGAATTAAGACAAAATGGCGTAAGGGTACTAAGCTGAACTATAAAGCGATTTTGAAGGGCATACCTAGCTCTATCGTCTGAGGGCAGGAACTTAGAACAGTGACCTGAATATCATGGGCACCATGATGATCAGCACCAGTGAAATATATGGCGACAGGAGTAGGTGCTCTGTGGTTAATGGCATGAAGAGCCGGAAGAAATGGTCACACAGTCTTAAGCCAGTTTCACCTATATACTTCGTCACATCGTTTGCACAAGTTCATTTAAATGATGTTATGGGATTCACATGTAAAGGCCTCATCGATAGTGAAAGTGACATTAGAAAATGAAACGGAGCGAATCTGCACTACATAGGGACAAACTATAGTCTGATAGTGAGTGCATTAATTGTCAAGCTTATCAAACTTGTGTTCTATGTAAGTACTATTGTTATACAGTTTTACTGCAGTATCACTCATTCATTATAGAATGTCCCAAAAATTAACAGAACAGAGAACATTGCATATCCACAGTTGATTCACACTCAATGTGAAAAAGAAGAGGTGCAAGCAGTATAGACGCACTAATCACACTGAGACAACTAAGTGAAAAAGCAACCAGATACAATCAAGATCTCAACATAATTTTTGTAGACCAGGAAAAGGCATTCAACAGAGTAGATAGAAACATTCTATGAGAAACATTAGAAATTTATAACAGCAGAGGACAACTGTTAGATAATATAAAAGCGATATATCAAAAATGCCAAAGCTCAGTAAGGACAACAGATAGAATGACTGAACCATTCAAAACAAGATTTGGAGTAAGACAAGGCTGCATGCTTTCACCTCTACTTTTCAACATATACATGGACAGAATAATAAAAGAAGCTCACACCAACAAAGAGAAAAACATTGCAAATAAACATAATGAGGAACTTAATAATGAAATCCACGAGCTACTATTTGCAGATGAATAAAGTCTAACATACAAAGATGAGGAAAATTTGCAAAATCACATCAATGCACTGCTATTAGCATGTCAGAAGTACAACATGAAAATTAAAATACAACAAATGGAAAGCATATTAGCAAGTCTGCAACACCAATGAATATAACAATAGATAACACCAAAGTGAAACAAGCCAAACAATTTAAACATCTAGGCTGCATTTTTTTCCGAAAATGGAAAACTAGACAGAGAAATAGAAACAAGGTGCCAGTAAGCAAACATAGTGACCTACCAACTTTCACCATTACTTCTTCACCCAAAGATCAAGATGGAAATTTTAAAAAAAAATATAATATCTACAATTTGTATACCAACACTGTTACCAATTTCAGACATGGTCTCTAGCAGCCATTGAGAAAAACTGCAATGGTTACTAAACTGGTTAAAATTAGAAAGGAAGAAATTAGGAAAAGGGTAAGTATATCATGCATTTAGCATATCAAAAATCAAAAGACAGCAAGTAAAATGTTTTAGTCACCTTATGAGTATGAACCTAATCCAAATACCAATAAGAGCATATAACAAAAGAATATCCAGATAGAGAGCCAAAGGTAGACCAAGAAAATGGTGGATAGAAAACAACAAGTTAACCTTGTAAAAACAGACAATGCAACCAAGGTGACACATCTGGCCTTGGAATAATAACTGAGGCTCCCAGCCCAAGTATGGATACGATCAACCATCATCCACCTGGTGAAAAACAATTTATAATTTTAAAAAGTGTTGGCAGGAATTCTTCCTAAAGTTGAAGCAATTAGACATACCCGGTATATTTAAAAATATATTGCCAGGAACAACAATAAACAGCTTACCTTCTTGACCTTTTCACGCTGCTTCATGGCTCTCTCCTTTTTATAGTCTTCAATCATGTCTTGAACATTGGCCAAGTCTGCAATAGGTTGCCAAGTGTCAGCCTCTGCACCATAACCCTTCCATCTCACTTTGTAACAATACTTGAACTGTAGAGAAAAGAAATAGTGACGCTTCTGATCAACATAATAAAAGCAAGTTTTTTCCCGGTCACATTAAGAGACATGACGGCATGAAGAGAGTGTTATTGGACGGGATGAAAGAAGGCAACAGGGGCAAAGGTCGAACAAGATGCCGTTGGACAAAAGACATTTAAAAATGCCCGCGCTTGTCACTAAAAGAGGCAAGACAACTTGCTCAAGACCACAGAGAATTCAAGAGATCCATAGGGAAGACTATCTTCTGGAAAGAATATGTCACCTGGTAATAATAATCCTGATTGCTGTGACTCTTGCTTAATTATCTCCTTCTTCAGCACCTGTAATTGCTAGGGCAGACTGTGGTCTTGTTCAATTATAGGACGGCCCGGCCAAGCTTAGTTTTCTACCTCTGTTCGCTGAACTAGGACCCATCTCCACAGCAAGAATCTGGTCTTGATGGGGTACACTTAATATAAAAGTAGTTCTTCTGCCACAAGCCATTTCATAGGTATTGATATTATAAACACAGGAGATACTGGTTGAAAGTATGAAATTCGACATGACAAAACATTCAATATATATTCAAAAGTCACTACAAAAATCTGTTAAATCTACAGTTGATAGCATGACTAGTGAAACAAATCAATTAAAAAATCCATCTAAGACGTATGAAGCTAACCAGGATATATAACAAATATTAAAGTGTAAACATATTACTTTGTGCAATTTTAGAGTAAGTTGGATGCGTAAGGGAAAAAGGCATAGATATCGCAGCTAGGCTGTAAACTATGTCACAACTCATTCTGCTAATTTTCTGTAGTTTGGAAACAAATGAAGAATAAAAAGAATAAGAGATTATAAATGTTGTACAAGCTGCACCACTCAACAAGTTACCAGACCCAGATAACATCCATGTGGGAAACACTCAAAGTTTGAATGAAATAAGTCAAAATAAATTTACTACACATGCAATTTAATCTTGTATAGAATAAATTATAAACACCAGATGAATACAGAACAACACAAATAGTCTCCATCTGGAAAAACAAAGCCAGAAAAAGAGACTACAAAATACAGAGGAATTTCACTCACGTCAAACTGGAAAAATAATCAGTAATATTCTAGAAAAAAAAACACTAAGTTACATCATATCATTCAATCACAATAATACATATATGACTATCTGTAAGAACAAAAGATATATTGATGCAGTCATATCGCTCTCTTTATTAATAAGAGAACAAAATCTAATGTACCTTTCTCACTAACTTTCTCACTGAAAACGGAGACCCTTTTGGGAAAAAGAAGGCTGCAGTGTCCCCTCCCCTCCTGACAGTCGTAACTTTCAACTTTAAATTACACTAAAATTAATATAATAATACCCATCAAAGTTAGAGTAACTAATATCTGATATGAAATTACTTTACATGTTACAATTCATTCCTATATATATTTCAGCCTACTATGTATTATAGCTTGAATAAGTTACAATGACTTTGATCAAACTGCACCACCAGGCAAGAGATAGAGGATGTTGGAGGTCTGTTGCAGCCAACATTAAATGTAGAGAAAACACTTGATGATGATGATGCCATTGCACACTAAACAGTATCTCACAATAACTATCTTTCTTCTATTATACCCATTTATGTTTTGCAGCGTCAGGTGTTGAAGAGTTCTCTGGAGACAGCCTTTTTGTGTGTTTCATATATGTTTGTTTTCATTGATTCTTTTATTTATGTGATCCATCTTTGCATGGTCTGCCTCTGGCTTGGTATCCATCGTGTCTGTATAGCAATGGCTTTTGAGGGGCATTATCTGATGGTAGTCTGGAAACATGTGAGAACCACTTAATCTGTTGTCTTCTGATGTAATCCAGGATTGGCATTGGGTTTGTTAGTCTTCTGATGTTTTCATTTCTGATTCTGTTTCATATTGTTAATCCGAGAATTCTAAGTAGACAAGTCATTTCTGTTGTAACAAGTTTGCTTTTGCCTTTTGTTGTAAGTATCCATGTTTGACATTGGTAGCATTGTGATGATATGATGATCATTTTATATTAGTGCAGCTTTGGTGCTCATGTTTACATTTGTTTTTGAAAATAGGAGACATCTGTCCTAAGCTATGGTATGTTAAGTGATATGATACTTCTAAGATAAGTGAATTCTTTCACCTGTGTCAGTTGTTTGTCATCAATGAAAATGGTGTTTCTTCTGCCGGTTGTCTTGTGTAAAAATGGCATCTGTACAGCTCTTATTTTTACAGAATCTCATTTGAGTATTGTTAAGATGTGGTTCAATGGATGCTTATAATCATCTTTCTAGAATTCTATAGACAATTTTTCCAGTGTGGCTTAGAAGTGAATTTTGTACAATCTCTTTTGCTGCTTTTTAAAAATTCCAAATAAGTATTATGGCAGATTTTTGTGTCCTGGTGTTTTGTGTCCTGGTGTTTTGTGTCCTGGTGTTTCTTGTGTGTTCCATATTATGTTAAACAGCCTCTATAACCACTTTATTCCTACCGGGTATATGTGCTGCTGCCTTGATTAATTCAACATGTACTTGTAATTCTCAATAACTGTGACAGCCCAATACAACACCTGCTATTTCCAAAATGCCAGTAACCCCCTTAAGACAGAGAAGCATCGCTGATCTAATTTGATCAAAAGCTAAAAGCTCCAAATTGCTTTTTTGGATCAAAAGAAAGCTTGTGATTAGATTATTTGACAACAGTAATGAATAACACTATTAAATTATTGAGTGCTACAACATGTAAATCAACTCATGCATATTTCCATAAGCAAACAGCCAATACACAATTAGAACAAGTGCTGGAGCTTCAAATAACTTCCACATCTGATCTGGAGTGTGACGGAATGTGTTACATCTACTAAGTTTTGCATTTCATATGTTAACCATATAAAGTATGCAAATTAGATGATAACACAAATAAGGGGACAGTCTCAGGGAACTTCTGAAAGAGTTGCTGATAACCATGCACCCAAAGAACACTTGTAATAGTACATTACCAGACTTAATGCCACACAGAGTAACTAAATATGAAAATAAAGATCAATTTTAAAAAATGAAGTCATAGGGGAAAAAAAAAGAAAACCATAAATACCTACATTGACATCCATAAGTTCAAACAGGTAAATAACTTCAGAAATTAGAATAGCAATAGTCGCTGAAAGAAATATGTTACAAAATCCAACAGATACAATAAAGCAACCCAAGTTAAATGATAAATGTCTCCCATCTTAAAATGAGAACATTCTTTGTACACCATGAGAGCATTGTACATCATAATGTATATCCTAATACTGTGTTACCAATGGACATTGACATCAAACAACAGAAGAAAACTATACTGTTCAAACTTTATTGGAGTTACTTTTATAAAAGATATTCGCTGATTGGACATCATTCAACCTATCGACTGTGTCTACCTGGTCATTAACTTCTCATGGTTACCTGAATTGTACTCAACTCATGATTTGTGAGGTCATGAAAGAAATCAATGTCAAAATAACATTTTTTACAATAACTCGTTACAGGTTCATGAGAATCTCATGAAACTTAATGAACACAAAACTCTCTGACCATATTATTGAATGCCTATAAAAGACTGACAGTCCACGAATAAATTCAGTTGAAAATTCTATGCGTAAGCATAGTGTTTATCTCACTACAGAACAAAAATACATCATCATCGGACGCTTACAGACAGGACAATTACAAAGTGTAGTGGCCAGAAAATTTAATGTGGTTATAAGCACCAATAGCCATTTTAGGAGGCAATTTCAATGAACTGGCTCAGTGGCAGACCAGCCACGCAGTGGAAGACCCAGTCACAACTACTGCAGAAGATCGCTTCATACGGCTGCGTCACCGCAGGAATTTATTTGCATATGCATCCTACACAGTCCACTCAATGCCAGCAGCTTGCCAAATTTCAGATCAAACGGTCAGAACCAGCTGCTCAAGGCTGGTCTTTGGGGTAAAAGTCCTGTTCTTACGGACCGGCATCATGAGAACCGCCTGCAGTGGACGAACCATTATGCTCAATGGACCTTTGGGAATGACTGGAGATGGGTTTAGTATAGTAATGAATCATATTTCCAGCAACACGACAGATGGAGATGGGTTTAGTATAGTAATGAATCATATTTCCAGCAACACGACAGATGGAGATGGGTTTAATATAGTAATGAATCATATTTCCAGCAACACGACAGATGGAGATGGGTTTAATATAGTAATGAATCATATTTCCAGCAACATGACAGATGGAGATGGGTTTAGTATAGTAATGAATCATATTTCCAGCAACATGACAGATGGAGATGGGTTTAGTATAGTAATGAATCATATTTCCAGCAACATGACAGATGGAGATGGGTTTAATATAGTAATGAATCATATTTCCAGCAACATGACAGATGGAGATGGGTTTAATATAGTAATGAATCATATTTCCAGCAACATGACAGATGGAGATGGGTTTAGTATAGTAATGAATCATATTTCCAGCAACATGACAGATGGAGATGGGTTTAGTATAGTAATGAATCATATTTCCAGCAACATGACAGATGGAGATGGGTTTAGTATAGTAATGAATCATATTTCCAGCAACATGACAGATGGAGATGGGTTTAATATAGTAATGAATCATATTTCCAGCAACACGACAGATGGAGATGGGTTTAATATAGTAATGAATCATATTTCCAGCAACATGACAGATGGAGATGGGTTTAATATAGTAATGAATCATATTTCCAGCAACATGACAGATGGAGATGGGTTTAGTATAGTAATGAATCATATTTCCAGCAACATGACAGATGGAGATGGGTTTAGTATAGTAATGAATCATATTTCCAGCAACATGACAGATGGAGATGGGTTTAATATAGTAATGAATCATATTTCCAGCAACATGACAGATGGAGATGGGTTTAATATAGTAATGAATCATATTTCCAGCAACATGACAGATGGAGATGGGTTTAGTATAGTAATGAATCATATTTCCAGCAACACGACAGATGGAGATGGGTATACCACAGAGTATATCGCTGCAATTTTTTGTCCTCGTAGTCTTCCAATTTTCGCTGCACGAAAGTAAACTTTTAGTAGAGTAAGGCTTGACCTTATATGGCACTACTCACCACTCAGTTCCTCGTTGACAACAATGTCCAGACCATTCTGTGGCCCGCCATCTCATCAGACATTAACCCCATAGAACACTTATGGGATGAACATGATAAACTACTGCACAAGCGAGACGTGGCTCAAGACAATTTCCGACAGTTGTTTTTTGCATTGCGGGAAGAGTGGGTGGGCATCCAATAACAACAGATCCAATGGTTAATCTGATTCATGTCAGGGAGATGTTGTTCTCTCATAAAGGACAGAGGAAGAAATATACCTTACTGAAACGGAGGCCTCAGTTGCAAAGTATAAAATTCCAAATCAAATTTAATGAACATTAGTTTATTGTTAAAGTCTGAAAAGTTCTTCATGCCAAGGTTGAAACACTAATTTCATAAAATAAAATTAGTACAATACAACAATCGGTGGCCAGATCACGTGACAACATACTAACTTTTTAATTTCATATGCTATTGCACTATTTCGGAAACTTAAAAAGTCGTAACTTAGAATACCGATCTAGAAATTTGTTCGCAATTAACTGGCCATCCACCTCCCTCTCAGTGTGCAGCACACATGTCGAGTGGTCAGGAGCTCTCATAGTGCAGCATGTCGAATATTGGATGTGTCTGTATATGCAACTTTATCTGAATTTTGTTCCGTAACTATGTTTGCTATTTGTTCCGCAGAAACCTGTCCACTGATTCTTGTATTGTACCATAAAATTAAAGCACACATTTAAGTTTTAGTGTCCATTAGCACTGCAATAATGTTGCGTTTCTTTATTTGAACAGTACAGTTGCAACAGAAATTCATAGCCTATGAAGAAATATAGGAGTATTAAAATAACAAGGACACCATATTAACCTTTAGCACCCTACGGCGATACATTTAGCCTCATTTTTTAAATCCTGAAGGCAAAATCCATTGCCCAGCGGGTGGCGCATTATTCCAATTAAAAAAAGCCAGACTTGTAATTTTTTGGAGAAAATGTTATGGCAACTGTGATGAGCTATACTATTTAACTTCCTGTTTCTGATATTACATTGGCATCAGGAGATGTCCTGTGATTATTATTTTGAAATCCAGACAATCTATAGCCATACGCATAGAAGCGAAGCGGCATACAGTGAATCAGGTTTTATATACTTTTATTTTATCGTATATTCAGTGAAATCATAATTGATTCTGAATCAAAAGTGGAAATATTGAGTGGTAAGTTCTTCAAATAGATTAAATAAAATAGACTAGGAGGTTCTACAAGGTTTTCATTAAGTAAAATATATAATATTCAACAGATTTGGAGAGATCAAAAATACAATAGGTCTAGATCTAGATAGGTCTAAATATGTCTTTATCACTTTCTCACATGTCTTGTATCACACACACACAAACAAAACTTACACCAATATATGCAGAATTCAATTCTTTATTTATATATGCAAATATTATTTAAATATCTCTAACAACAACAAAGTTATCACGATTTCAAAACAGCTACCAATTATTACACATTTCCAAAAACGAGTTCCTCGGCAGGAAAGAATTTACGTAATTGTAAACAGAGGGTGCTAAGGGTTAATTACACCAGGAGACAAAATAGTGAGTACATAGCATTAATACTAGGAGTTTTGTCACACTTTCAAGGTTTGGTTGCTTCACCCTTTCCCAAACTAAATTCATTTTATTTGTGATGTCCCTGGAGATTGCTTTGGTGTCATCAACCAATGTATCTGCATAGTCATCCCTGCCTAGTAATGACATTGACCTTAGGGGGCCTACTTATCTGTAGGACCAAATAGAATTTATCAAAAAATAGCATACCAAAGGGTTCAGCATTAAGGGGAGAAATCATACCTCAGTGACCCTACAGAAATAATGGAACAATTTAGATTCAATATCAGCCCAAGCAAAGAGTGAACTACAGAAATATCTGAAGGACTTAAACCTTTGTCATTGTGTATGACTAGTATGTATGAGTACACAGTCACTCAGGAAGATACATCAGGAAAATACTTCTCCCTCCAAGGCCAGATAAATGCAACACATTTATATGGAACAAAACAACAGCTCACACATGCATATATGATACAATGGCAGTGGGTCAAAGGGAACGAGCAATAGATCGCTGGATCAGCAACCAACAATTAAAAGGACCTAATCAGCATCTTCTGGGACCTTAGACTAAGAAGTAGTCTGCTCATCATAGGGTCTACTGGAACAGAACGATAGTTATCAATAAATATGTTGTATGTTATGATGCTGGTTCCTAATCAATAATCAAATGTTAGAAGCTGTAATTAATATCATAAACTAACATAACAATAAAATGGAAGAACATAAGTCTAATGCAAGTCATAGCACAAATAAATGTGTTATGACAAACACAACATTGAACAGAAGATAGGAGTAGGAGGTAATTAACGACGTTGCCGTTGGCAAGGTTTTGTTGTCTGGATGCAGTTTCGTTAAAGATGATGAAATCTTAATAGCCGAAATGCAGTGTTTATTGATAAAACTAATAGGGCCTACAAAAAAATCTAGTATAGCGCAAATGTGTGAGAAAACTGTGAGGATAACAAATAGCACTCAAGAATCAAACCGCGTCAACTAGACACTAGACAGCATTGTTAGTAATGTTAGTACAAGTTACACGCAGCGAATACACAATGATGATGCGGCAATTGAAAAAGTGTGAAGTTTAGTTCTGGTACTTACCAAATGTTCCCTTCGTTTTCTTGGACCGTCTAAAATTTCCTCAACTTCATAATATTTATTGTCCGGTTCTGTTCCTGCTGCATTATGATGTGTCGCCACGCCTCTAGTTTGTTGCGAATGACGCCTTTTGTAGTATCTTTGACCGTCAGCACTTTCGTCCGACTGAGAATCCATTTCTCCAACACTTCCAACTACTAAACCTTTTAACACCTCAATCTCTATGTGTTCTTCCGCCATGTTGTTATTAGCATGGAATCTCCCAGAAGGGGTGATAGGCAGAGTAACAATATTAAAATATAAGTTTCCTAGCAAAATTTTTAAAGGTGGCTTAATATTAACACTATTACATTTATTTTAGTATTTATTGTTTCTTTATTAAGAAAGCATTGTGCTACATTATTCAATAAAAACAACCAGGTCATTGAGATGAGTTCCCTACAGAAAAGTGATTTGCGGCAAATTGTAAAGAGGTCAACATCTCGTCAAAAGAGTCCAAATATGCTTGCATGCCGAACTATACAGAAATAGAAGTTACATACCATCATTTTCTAAATATCTGTAGCTAGTAAACACTAATTAAAATGACATTCTTGAAGCAGTCATATTGAACTGATAACTGCAATTCGTGCTCTTGCTAATTTGCATGCATAGCTCTAGAACCCGAATAATGGTTGCTTGCAAACATAGGTGGCCTTGATATCTACAAAATCAGATCACAAGACTAGCTGCTGTTTGCGAGCACCGTAAATCAATGAGTCTGCAACTACTAGCCTAAATCTAATTAAATAATTATATGCCTTTTATTAATCATATATCTCCATTCAAACGCATATTATGTCGTTGCTTTTATTTCCCCGCAGCTGTGTGTGTATAATATGAATTGGGAAGGAAGGGGGGGGGGTGTTAAAGCCATTTTGGCGAAGCACTATCTTTCATGGTTGCCATTTTGGTTTGTTTTTTTACTTTGTGATCTGGTGGTGTTTTTTTTTTTAATGTTCTGGTGCCAAAATGTTTTTAAATAGCGCGGCTACACTAGTTTAGGGCTTCTCAAAAATGTGCTGGTGCGTTTTAGTATATTTTGTAATTATTTAGTTATTTTTTGGTGCTTGATAACTCGTCAAATAATTTGGTTTGTTTTATTCAGAAACTCTGGCTTATATTTAAACACTAAAAAGTCGAACCCGTAACAAATATTAAATAGAGCCGAAATTTAAAATTGTCATTAGTTAGTTAGTCGTCGGATCATCATCACTGCAATCTGGACACGTCCATAGTTGCTCCGATCTCAACTTGAGTGTATCCGCCATCACATTTCTGCTGACAGTACCGGTCCTATGCTGGTTAACCATCATTATTCTGCGCCCTCCAAAATGTTCACCTCTAGCAACACCGGTCTTTAATCCTAGCCATTGATAAGGAATCATCATCCACATTAGTCTCACTCTCGCGTGTTATATCTCTTAAGGAAAATTGTCATTGTTCATTTGCATGTTCACAATCGTTTCATGATCTTTACTGTGACTACACTACTGTTCAATTTACATTTGTGTATCATAATGAGTAAGAAATACCCACAGCATTTCGGGACACAATGGCTAAATGATTAGAACCCAAAATTAGAAGATCAAAGTGTAGTTAATTATTTCAAATGTGCACGCACCATGTTTCCAAAAAGCTTGATATCTGATAATGGAAACATCAAATTCAGCTTAATTGATGAAGGCAATGATATTACTGCAACTAAGCTATTTGGTACAGCAATAAGATATTTTTCCGTGAAAAGAAAACAGTTTAGTGTTACTTTTTTAGACTTAGTAGAACTGTGTGACTGTAAAGCTGAAGCAATATGCAATGCTTTGAAAGAATATTTGAAAAATAATGGACTTGAGTTGCAAAGACTAGTTTCACTCGGCACTGATAATGCATCTGTCACGACAGATGTAAACAATGGAGTGTACAAAAAATTAATTCTGAAATTCCTCATCTGATACTATTTAGATGTGTGTGCCATTCTCTTCAACTAGATGTGTCACATGCTACAGCAGAGTGCCTTCCCAAAAGTCTAGTGTTCATGATTAGAGAAACATACAAATGATTTTCTCACTCATTACTTCGTCAAGCAAAGTACAGTGAGATTTTTGCATTAATAATTGATAGGCAACCCCCACATAAGCTTATTCAACCAAGTCAAATACGATGGATGTCTGTTGAATCTGCCATTGTAAGAATATTGCAACTGTGGATTGAATTCAGGACTTATTTTATTATAACAAGAATGTGCGAGTCTGTTATACAGCTGAACATCTATATTACATGTCTTGTGACATGAAAAAACGATGTTTTTCTCATATTTCTCAAACATATTGTTGGAGAAGTTCAAAGTGTGAATAAAAAGTTTGAAGCAGAAATACAAGATCAAACAAAAATACTCAACGATCTTGTCAATCTCACTGATTCTTTCAGTTCAAAGATTGTTATTCCTGGAAAAAACAAACATTACACAGACTGATGATATTGAAGACTATTTAGATCCTAATGACTATCTGGGTTATGAGCTTGAAAAAGAAATGGCAATCTAAAAATTTCCGGATAAGAAAGAAATTCATGGAAGATGTGTACAGTATTTAGTGGAGTTATTAACACAGATGTGTTTACGTTTGCCAGATAACGTTCACGTATTGCAGTCCATGTCATGTTTTAGTGGAAAGGAATGTTTTAGTGGAACAGCCAATTAAGCCTTGAATATTAAATCTTGCTAAAATGTTTATTGCACTGACGAAGCGTGGGTCAATGGCGCCCGAGGTGGATCATAATTTTCCGTCCTTGTGACATTAAAAAAAAAGTCAGTAATTGTAAAAGACTAGACGAAAATATTTATTTGAAAACATATTAGGTACATAAACAAAAATACATTATCATTTAACTTTTCGAGCCTTAGGGGCGGCAAAATTGTTTATGACGTCGTCAAAATTAATTTCGTCCTTGATACTTTATTCTATTGACAAAATGGCTACATTACTTCTTCTTCTTCTTCGTACGCCTTGCGGCGGACCCTCTGAAAGCCTTCCGCTGACCGTCCTCAGAAGGACGTATGAGGGTGATCTGTTTTACAGAAAGCTGCGTTATCTGCGCCTTTCGACCTGACTCATCCGTCTTCAGCCAGCATTTTTTCGGCCGGGTGGCATTCCCGTATCTTCGATCCCTAGTACTTGGCCAGGCTACAGCAGGGTGGTTGCACTCCTGTTACCAGGCCCATTGCGTGGAAGTGTACTGAGGGTCTTGGCCAGTTATGGTTCACTGACCCTGATGCTCGACCAGCTATGGAGCGCCGGCCGGTGAACTCTGGTGTGCATGACCTCTCTGGGCCCGCTACATTACTTAATCTTGTGGAGCTCATGGTAGACCTTAAAGAAATTGTTATTAATTGTAACCTTGAGAAGATTCGGTCACATGATGCAATGATGATAGATAGCTATTGTTAAAAAATATGCTAAGCATTAGCGCGATATTCAGCACGCTAATACGATAGTTGCATAAACTCCAGAATCTCGAAAGATCCCTTCATAACTTTATTGTGGTCTTTTGCATCAGCTACAGCGACGAAATAACCTCTCTCTTTCGATTTCAAACTCTTTCTTCGAATTCACACTTGTATTCTGGGTTTAACAAGTTGCTTCATGTAAGGAAAGAGTATTTAACATCCAGCTCATGCAGTTGTCTTGTCTTGTCTTGATGTCTTGTATTATTCTGACCACTGATTCGAACATTTTTTGTCTTAATTTAATACCATAATTTAAACCAGCATCTGCAGTTTTCTCACTAGCCATCTTTGTTTGTTTTTCTTATTCGAAGAGGAGTTATATTGTTGCCTAGATCTTCACAAACATTTTTAGCATAATCCAATGCGTCGGTAACCATAACATCACGGTTGTCGACTAGGCACAATTGTAATGCCTAAATTTTTACAGCACATTGATGCACATTTAAACATTTCGTCTGGAGATGCAATTGTGTATCATTTATTTCACAAAGAACTCGATTCCATAATCCAAAGAAGGCCAAAAATGACAACGACTGGAGAGCAGCAAGTAAGAGTCTAGCGTCTGAACTTATCACTGCATTTTCTTTTATGTTCTGCGAAAGTGATTCCATGACTTCAATAATCTTATTATAATGGATCTTCATGATCGCTATGGCTTCGTACCTTGTACTCCTGCGTGTTTCAATAAGGCGTTTGATATCTTGAACTGCAATGTTGGTAAGAACTTTCCAGCGGTGAGTGGAAGACGAAAAATAATTAAAAACTCTATCCATAGTACTAAAAAATGTAACTGCTATTCTCCACTGCTATTCACGCTGTGTGTATTCCCACCAGTTTCAAAGTATGGTTACTGCAAGAAAATAATGGACATTTGGATTAATTGCATTGGAACACGTTTGTACACCAAAAGAAAAGCTTTTATCAAAGAACTAAGAACACACAAAGATTTTATATCACGAAGTACGGTAAAACAGTATCCCTGTCAGAGGATGCCCAAAATTTACCATCAGCCGATCACCACAAACACTGTGATCTTATTAAGTGTAAAACCGTCTGTTTATATCTACTTTGAGGTGGCGGGGGCATTCAAGTTCCTCACCTCTCTTGTCGATATGATCGTAGCCCCAGCTTAGTGAGTGGCTGTTGGAGTCACCACACACCATTAGTCTCTCTTTGTCTGGAATTGTGTCTAGTGCCAATGGTTTATCATTTGGACAGTAGTAGTTCAGGAGATGGAATTCTGCACTATCTGTTTTTAGGTGGAGCATCTGGTATTCTGCCCCTTCCATATATACTTCCAGCTGACATGCGCTGATATTGTTTTTAACAAGTGTCAGAATTCCACCCTTTCGGCTGTCCTTTCTGTCAGACCGGTAGCATTGGTAGCCTCTGATTTTGAAGGCTATGTCGCTGCTGAGGTGTGTTTCTTGGATACAGCATATATTAACTTGTTCTTCACTGAGGACATTTTCAAGTTCCAATTATTTGCTGTATCCATCTCTTTTACTGTTGACACCCTCAGTGCTTTATTTTTATTGGTCGTTTGTTTATTTGGGCAGTAGCTCTATTCCCTTGCCTCCTGGCTCCTCGGGGCAATTGAGAAGGACTTCCAGTAACTAAGGTTGTGCCCTTTCGAGGTATAGGGCCCGGCACCGTCCCTGCCTGAACGTCCGCCACAGGGCAGGCACCATAACTATTTATAAATACAGACATGTTTCCATTGTGTTTTGTGCGTGGCATCCTGATTATCTGTGCGCCATTTGGCTGGATGCCTCCGTCTTCAGCACTCTGCTTACTTGGGCAGGACGGTGGGACTGCCCGACCAGTCTTAGTTTCCTGTCCCTGATGGCTGAACTAAGCCCCATCACCACTGCACGGTGCTGGCCTCGATGGGGAGTTTGACCAATAAAAGATGTTATTTTGTCAAGCCATTCAAACTGTGTACTCAAATTCCCGAGAACTCACCAATGGATACAATGACTATTACAACAACGAAAATCACATACAATTATTGAAGCATCCTCAGTAACACAAACATATAACATCCGTATTAGTACTACAAGGGCCTAAAGGTCACATTGTAAACATAAATAACATAGAGACAGTGTAATGTTGCTTCAGATAATATCTAATACAAGTAAATTCAAATAGGTCAAATAGGGCAAGAGGTTAAATTAAAAATTCTTGAGACTAACGGGAATTGAACCAGGTCCATTTTAACGACACCGAATCGCCTTGCAACTTGAGTAAACATGTTTTTCCATACTTGACTAACCGCATCTCCAATAAAAGATGCGATTTTGGCACTTTAAAAAAAAAATATCGTTCAAACAATATATGGAAAAATGTATACTTTGGTTATATCAAGGCGTATGACCAGTGGTAGACGAGACCTCTAGGGCGCATGATTTAAGTGTCATTTTATATTATGATAATATATGCATTTTAGACGCTACGTTTCCCTCGGAACATTCCAGCCCACCCATGCGCATTATTATTAAATGTATGCTGTTGAATGCATCATTTCTTGGACCTGCCTTGAGAGATGTTGATGTGCGATATGCTTTGAGGGCAATGTTAAAAGTGTTATAATAGCTGATAACCATCTTAAATATGATCGAGTCCTCACGATCAGGGGATTTTGAGATGAATGAGTATGAGTCAATATCGAGAATGCGAGAATTGGGTGTCAGGATGGGCGTGTCCCGTAGAGAACCCCTGAAAAAGATTTCAAGGGCAGTGAACCAACATAGAACCGGAACCATTAGCCGTTATATCCTGAGAGATTTACTGAAGCGGAGATCGGAGTACCTATGGACGCGTGGAAGAGGGGTAGAAGAGTTCTCTGAAGATGGCCTTTTTGTGTGCCTCATATATATTTGTTTTTGATGATTCTTTTATTTCTGTTATCCATCTTTTGCACGGTCTGCCCCTGACTTTGTATCCATCGTGTTTGTATAGTAATGATTTATTTTTTGAGGGGCACTATCTGATGGTAGTCTGGAACCATGTGAAAACGACTTAATCTGCTGTCTTCTGATGTAATCAAGAATTGGCATTGTGTTTGTTAGTCTTCTGATGTTTTCATTTCTATTCTGTCTCTTATTGTTACTCCAAAAAGTCGTCGTAGACAGGTACTTATCTCCATTATTTCCTACGAGGGAGTTTACTTAGTAGTACTAGTTCTTAAACTGTCGGATCGCTAAACCAGTCACAGTGTCCTTTCAGTGATTCCAAATGGTTAAACCGTGTTCTAATCTATCCCATTCGGAAAAGAAATCACATAGTCCATCAGGAAAACACTGAAACCCAGAACTTTACTTCCTTTTCGGCCATATGTCGCCATTGACCGGAAGTTAAATCTCTATTTTAATATATGGCTCAGAAACATTTGCAATAAACAAACAATTAGAAGACAGAATTGATGCCTTTGACATATGGATATATAGAAAAATAAGGTGAATATAGTGGAAAGTGGAGAAAACAAACAAAGAGGTTCTAACAACACTCAAGATGAAGAAATAAATATTAATAGAAATAAAAATCAAGCAAAAAAAATATTTTGGGCACATTAAAAGACATGACACCTTGTTGAAGAACTTACTTGAAGGTAAAGTCAAAGTGAGGCGAGCAAGAAGTATGCAGAGATACAAGTGGGAAACATCACAAGATGGACAGGTTACAGTCTAACAGAGTGCACCACCAAAACAAGAGAAAGGGGATGTTGTAGGTCTATTGCAGCCAACCGTCGTTGCAGAGACGGCACTTGATGATGATATCACATACAATCAGTCGCCTTCTAAACATATTGTACATGTTATATTATTCGTCCAACGTGGCCTATTTGTCTGTTTCATTGATCGCTCAAAGCGCTGCAAGCTACAATAATTTTCTAATACCACCGCAACTCATAAATGATATAATTATCCTCTTATCAGGTAGACTTAAACGCTATGCTTTGATATGCACATAATAAAACAAATCACAAAGAAATTATAAATATTTTACAGTGCAGCATATAGAAAAAAAGTAAGTTTATTATATGAATTCAATGTCGTGGACACGAGAAATAATTCATTTTTTTTAAAAATTAACAAGAATGGTTTGTCTACATTTCCAATCTTATTTGACTTCCTTTGATTCACTTCTAGGCATGTTTAACCCTTGTACACTGCTGTATGTTCATAGACTATTCCAACTGATACATTGGTGAGGAATGCTATACTGTAGTAGACACGACAGTGGTAAGAAACGGCAGAGCTGAGTTAATGAGGACAGTTATAGATGCACTACAAAGTAATGAAGATTTGGCTAAATGAAACAATGTTATAGATGCACTACAAAGTAATGAAGATTTGGCTAAATGAAACAATGTTATAGATGCACTACAAAGTAATGAAGATTTGGCTAAATGAAACAATGTTATAGATGCACTACAAAGTAATGAAGAGAAGGCTAAATGAAACAATGTTATAGATGCACTACAAAGTAATGAAGAGAAAGCTAACTGAAACAATGTTCATGTTCAAAGAATGATAGACATGGGAGTAATCAAGAGTCTGGGAAGAAAGTATCTCATCTCAGGAAAGATCCGTGAAACGCGTACAAACTAAACATAAGAATTATACAATTGTATAAAGGCATATATTTTATATTAATGCATGGCTAAGAAACATGAATAATGAACAAACAGATATAAGACAGATGATCATTAAAACAAAAATATATAATGAAGAACAAAACGTTCAATTAAACATACAGAAAACCAAGATCATGACAACAGATAAAACCAAAGTAACACCAAGAATTAAAATATATAACATGGAAAACGTCGAGTTTTATTATCCGGGCACAGATATAAACAGCTTAGGTGATTGTACAAAAGAAATTATGAAAATAGTAGCGATAACAAAATTAAAAGAAATGATAACTATATGAAAAAATGTTATAAAGAGACAAAAGTTATACTTCTTAGACATAAATAGAACAACAGCAAAAAGAATATTGACTTTCGAAATTAAGTGTTAAGGGCAATATTAAGGATTTCCTTGACAGAAAAGATAAGGAACCGTGAAGTTTTGAATATGCTGAATATGCCCCTGTAGAGTAAGAATGTAAAGATACTTAGAATATCATGGAAGGATAAAATCAGAAACTCAGATATTATAAACACACAGAATATTCCAGAGTGTTGGTTACTAAACACAATAACAAAAAGAAAACTACGCCTGTTTGGTCATATAAAGAGACATAATTGTTTAGGGAAGAGGAGAAGGGGCAGACCATGAAGACGATGGACTGACGACATTAAAGATAATATGAATACATCGCTAGAAAATGCAAGCCACATCGCCCAAGACAGACAGAGGTTCAGAGAGTTCATTGGGAAGACAACGTTCTGGAAGTAATACGTCACATGACAAGAGTAAGAATGGCCGGCGAATACAATTTTACATAGAAAACTGAAATATTTCGGACATGAAAAGACACATGGCATGGGAAGAAGCATATTAGAGGGAAGAATTTCGGGAAGTGGAAGAGGCAGACCTAGAAGGAGCAGATGACATCAAAGACTTCATGAAGATATCATTTGAGGAGGCAGGCATATTGGCACAGGATAGAGTCAGGTTCAGGGCCTCAATTGCACAGACAACGTTCTGGAAAGAATATGTCAAGTAATGATGATATTTACCTACTAAAAAACTGTCATTCGGCGTTTCCACTATAAAAATTTACGCTACACTACATCTATATAATACATAGGCCTATTGTTAATATTCAGTGCGAATATATGAGATATCACTAAGACACCACAGACATCATACAAAAAAGTTATATCAGCAATTAACCTATTCATACAATATTTGTGAAGTTTGTGGTGTTTCGTTTAGGTATTTTTCTCTTCTCTATTTTTCTCTCTCCTCCCAACCTTTCTTCTATATTGTCTATACATACAGTATAGATAAAAATATTCATTTAACTTCAGCAAGGTAAAGGTAAAGGTATGCCCCATGACAGCAACCTGCCGTTGGGGACGAAGATGACCCTTCATGCTAAGCCGCGTGACTAAGCTGCAGCAACTGTTAGGTGGGGTGGCCAGTTCCATTCCTTGCTGTCTTTACCTCCCCTAACTCATGCGTTAGGTACTCATTTACATCTGAGTCGACTGGAGGAGTGGTCGTGTCATGCGAGAAATCACAACCCGGATTTTTTTGGCACCCTGTAACCCGGTGATAGCAAGCAAGCTCACTATGAACTCCGCGGTCCTCTTCAGCAAGGACACCAGTCTTACTCAGGGCTTCGAAAAAATATATCTAACTCTTCCATTAGTTCTTCTAAGTTTCCTTCCATTAGTTATTTTATTACTTCTATCTGTCCTTCTCATAGGTCCGATAGCAAAAGTAGACCAGTCTTCCGACAGTTCTCTTTACGACAATAACTCCGTCGCATGCCAACTAGCAGTCCTCCTTAAGGACTTTAATATTTTCAAACCCCTAGACATCGCTATATCACCACAACAAACATGGTGATATTGGAGAGATGACTACAATGCCTGGTATAGTGTTCGCTCTTGCCTCAAATTATATGTATTATAACAATCAAACTCGTCCCAGATCATAAGGCTACACTAAAATAAAATTCAACTTGCTATAATATAACCAAAATAGACTGCAGTCTTCGGTTAAAAGTGCCTGCCTCGACTTAATTCATAGAGGCTTAATTCCCTAAATAAATAACAAATAAGCTTTAGTTATCTGGTTCCAGAGCTTGAAAGGGAAGCAAAGAATAGTGACACTAGTATCTGCCATGCATGGAGTAAGAGTTGGCTATCTCATCCCATTGAGCAGGGGTTCTCAACCTTTTCAGACGGTGAGCACTGCCCACATGTAAAAGCTAGTGCCCACGAGCACTTTTTAACTCGCATGGCGCAAGTACATGTTCTTACGAGCGCACTAATGTGCTCACGAGTAGCAAGCTGATAACACATGCCAAAGAAAATCAAAGTGACCCAGAGATATTTTCTGAAGCGGTAATCTGAATACATATGGCTCTGAACATTTTCGGTGTGCGAAGACGATAATCAACATACCTAATAACTAATACAATAGAAAAGAATAATTTCAATTGTTTTTAATGGATAACCAGAGTATACGCAATCAGTGATCAATAGCTTCAGCAAATATGAGTGTTGCTGTGTGAGAGCAGCACGCAGGAGAATTCTAGAAAATGACTTGGAATTTACTGTAAAGAAAGTCCCGGTAATAATTGTAGAAAGGCAGCCGATTGTTTTTGTGACACTGTAGCAGAGTGTAACAAGACATTTTGTATCAAGCTAAGTTTTCTTGGAAACATGTAGCTTGGAGTGTAACCCCATACCCCATCCCTCCCCCTCCTTTCCCCCTTGCCTTTAGGAAACCTTAACATGGATTTTATATAGTACATGCGAACAGTTTCTCCAAATGGTGTGCAACCTTCACCGCATCTCTTTTCTATAATTACGTCTCTAACCAGTATCCATAAATGGCCATCAAATTTGCCATGAAATAAGTCATAATTTCACACGAAGGGGTAAAGATTGTGCATAACACGAAGATAGTAATTGATGTATTTAAAACGTATGGTGACAGTGTTAAGCAATGTTAAACAATTAACGACAACAGATAAGGTTGTGACTTGTTCTTTCATTACTTTTTGGAAGTGGAATATAGTATCTCTCTTGTGAAGGGAGATATTTCAACCATGGACACAAATCCACATTGTTTATATCTATGAATGCAGCAATACAAACATAGGAAGTCGATGTTCAGACAAACCTATTCACGGCAACCTTCATGATAAATAACTCTTTGATGTAGAGCTGTTAAAATAATTTGATACGTTTTGTCTAGTAGTCTCTGTTTTCTGTTTTCCTATTGATCGGGTATTTTCTTTTAACAAAACTTTCTGTACCATCATCATTTATGCTTTATATTGGCAGTGCTTGAATGACATCCTCCACTCCGTTACTTTACTAATCGAACGGATGCATCATTACCGGGTATGTTGCTATGAGATAGATCCACTTATCGTAGCTCTGTGAAACTGCTGACATAGTTTTTATATTATCTCTCCTATGTAGACTAGTTCTGCATATTTATTGATCCACGTCGCCTCTTCTCAAGACTTACTATGGTTTGTGCGCTCTTCCCTTTCCTTGGAGATTTCATGAAAGTGAAAACATGATGATAGTAGCTAACTGATGTATTAGTATCATCATCATTAAATACCGTCTCCGCAAGGAAGGTTGGCTGCAACAGATCTCCAATAACCCCTGTCTCTTGTCTTGGTGGTATACTCTGCTAGACTTAACCTGTCCATCTCGTGATGTTACTCTCCCACCTGTATCTGTGCCTGCCTCCTATTCGCCTCCACTCGACTTTACCTTCGAGTAAGGTTTTTCAACAAGGTGTCATGTCTTTTAATATGTCCAAAATACTTTATTTGTTTCATCTTTATTTCATTTAATAATTCTTTCTTCATACAAAGTGTTGTTGATTGGTTGGTTGGTTACTGATTCAGCAGCCCATGGGATCATGCCCTTTGACCCAATGTCATTGTGTGATAAATGCATATGTTTATGAGATGTTGTTCTGTTCCGTATAATGTGTTCCATTTATCTGACCTTTAATGGAGAAGCTTTTTCCTGACGTCATTCAGCGCTGGACACTAAAAAAAAGGTGGTATTCAACAGTTTAATAGGGATGAGTGTACAGCCGGCACTCTGGAGTGTGTTATGGTTGCATTCTGTTCAGGTGATTGTTAAGCTGTACATGGTGTGTGCGCAGTCGGAAAATGATACTCTGGTCTTTCCTTCTCAGAAGGTTGATGTTGTCTTTAGGATTTGGGCTGTCATATATTTATAGATTTCCTTCCCAGTGTTTCCAATGGTTCATCTGTGTATCAAATTCTCTTTCTTCACAGATTTCAGAATTATTTTAACTGTGTGCATGGTCGTTTGTGTATATGGCTGTTCTTGTTGTGTTCCCTTCTTTGCTAGTCTGTCTGCCTTGTCATTGCCATGTTGTTTGAGTGGCCAGGAATCCACTGCATAACAATGCTGACTTTATAAGATGTTAGCAGCTGGTTGACATGGTGATATATTTCAACTAGCTTAGGTTTACAGTGTCCAACACATTCTAGTGCTTGAAGAGCGGGCATAGAGTCTATAGAGTCATAGAGTCATGGAAAGGCATCAAATATGGTCTTCAGGTGGTAAAAGGCAACTTCTATTGTTGTTATTTCAGTTTCGTAGAACATATCTCCCAATAGGCATCAAACAACTCATTAAATGTTTTGTCTATATATTCTATATAGACACTATAACCTGCTTTGATGGTGGATTTGGAAGCAGGCCGTCAGTATAAATATGAATGCATTGTTCTTGGTAGGTTTCTATTGTTTTTCTGTGTTGCTTTCATAAGACTTACTGGGTCATAACTTTTCAAGGCTTTCCATGGTTTATGCACTCTTCACTTGCTCACAATACATATTTCTAATCTGTCTGATGTCTTTACCATCTATGCCTATTCCTTCTATTTCTTAAAGACATTCAATTTATTTGTCATGTTGAGCTCTATAAAAGACATTGCTGTAGTCTATGAAGCAAACATAGATACGTTTTTGGACGTCTATGTATTTATACACCAATAGTGGTATACTAAGCATATCTTCTCTGGTTCCTTTGTTTTTCCCACAACCGAACTGTTCTTTATCGACTTGAATGTCTATGTTAGTTTGTTTTCAATTATTTCATGGATTATCTTGAGTAGTTGCTATGAGATATTTCGGGACCGTGCCGTGCTATGATGCAAAGAGGTCTCCGCATTAGACGGCACCAATCCTAATACATTGTCGGGGGCGGCATTTCGAAGAAAAACCATCTAAGGGGGAGGGGAGGGGGACTTTGAAGACTCCCATCATACTTAGAGAATCTACCACGACCCTGAGAGATATCCACTTATTTTAGCTCTATGAAATTGCGGACATAGTTTTTATATTATCTATCTTATGCAGTTTGTATATTATCTCTCCTTTGTAGACTAGTTATGCATGTTCTTATTAAAATATGAACACTCAATTATGTGTTATTTATATCAGTGTTACAAGTACGATGTCGGGGCGGCTGTCCACAGATTACGTCAACAATTATGTGTTATTTATATCAGTGTTACAAGTACGATGTCGGGGCGGCTGTCCACAGATTACGTCAACAAGTATGTGTTATTTATATCAGTGTCATAGGTGTGACGTCAGGGTGGCTGTCCACAAAATACGCCAATAACTATGTGAAACATTTTGACACGCCCCCCCCCCCTCCTTATCAAAAGCTGTAAAACATTTAGAATCCCACCTACTTATATTTATATTTTAACTCACCATAACCTTCTTTAAACGAATTTTATACAGAAAAAGTACGAAAACAAACACTTGAATTTTTTTCACATTAAAAATCATGTTGTGTATTGTCACCTCACTCTTTCCATGTCAACAACTGTCAACCTTCCTCTTGTTAACAAATGTTAATCTCCCACTCTTCCTTGTCAACAACTGTCAACCTCCCTCTCTTCCTTGTCAACAACTGTCAACCTTCCTCTTGTTATCAACTGTCAACCTCCCTCTCTTCCTTGTCAACAACTGCCAACCTTCCTCTCTTCCTTGTCAACAACTGTCAACCTTCCTCTTATTAACAACTGTCAACCTCCCTCTCTTCATTGTCAACAACTGTCAACCTCCCTCTCTTCCTTGTCAACAACTGTCAACCTTCCTCTCTTCCTTGTCAACAACTGTCAACCTTCCTCTTGTTAACAACTGTCAATCTCCCTCTCTTCCTTGTCAACACCTGCCAACCTTCCTCTCTTCCTTGTCAACAACTGTCAACCTTCCTCTTGTTATCAACTGTCAACCTCCCTCTCTTCCTTGTCAACAACTGCCAACCTTCCTCTCTTCCTTGTCAACAACTGTCAACCTTCCTCTTGTTAACAACTGTCAACCTCCCTCTCTTCCTTGTCAACAACTGTCAACCTTTCTCTTGATAACAACTGTCAACCTCCCTCTCTTCCTTGTCAACAACTGCCAACCTTCCTCTCTTCCTTGTCAACAACTGTCAACCTTCCTCTTGTTAACAACTTTCAACCTCCCTCTCTTCCTTGTCAACAACTGTCAACCTTCCTCTTGTTAACAACTGTCAACCTCCCTCTCTTCCTTGTCAACAACTGCCAACCTTCCTCTCTTCCTTGTCAACAACTGTCAACCTTCCTCTCTTCCTTGTCAACAACTGTCAACCTTTCTCTTGTTAACAACTGTCAATCTCCATCTCTTCCTTGTCAACAACTGCCAACCTTCCTCTCTTCCTTGTCAACAACTGTCAACCTTCCTCTTGATAACAACTGTCAACCTCCCTCTCTTCCTTGTCAACAACTGTGAACCTTTCTCTTGATAACAACTGTCAACCTCCCTCTCTTCCTTGTCAACAACTGTCAACCTTCCTCTCTTCCTTGTCAACAACTGTCAACCTTCCTCTTGTTAACAACTGTCAACCTCCCTCTCTTCCTTGTCAACAACTGTCAACCTCCCTCTCTTCCTTGTCAACAACTGTCAACCTTCCTCTCTTCCTTGTCAACAACTGTCAACCTCCCTCTCTTCCTTGTCAACAACTGTCAACCTTCCTCTCTTCCTTGTCAACAACTGTCAACCTTCCTCTTGTTAACAACTGTCAACCTCCCTCTCTTCCTTGTCAACAACTGCCAACCTTCCTCTCTTCCTTGTCAACCTTCCTCTTGTTAACAACTGTCAACCTCCCTCTCTTCCTTGTCAACAACTGTCAACCTCCCTCTCTTCCTTGTCAACAACTGCCAACCTCCCTCTCTTCCTTGTCAACAACTGTCAACCTTTCTCTTGATAACAACTGTCAACCTCCCTCTCTTCCTTGTCAACCTCCCTCTCTTCCTTGTCAACAGCTGTCAACCTCTCTCTCTTCCTTGTCAACAACTGTCAACCCCCCTCTCTTCCTTGTCAGCAACTGTCAACCTTCCTCTCTTTCGTGTTAACAACTGTCAACCTTCCTCTTGTTAACAACTGCCAACCTCCCTCTCTTCCGTGTCAACAACTGTCAAACTCATGTCTTCCTTAACAACTGTCAAACGTTTCTAGACTTTTTCCCCACCCCCACCCCCCCCCCACAATTATTATGGTAATTTATGAACAACCCTTTAATAAAGTTGGTTATTTTTAATAAAGTTTTTTTTGCATGCCAAGTAGTGCACAGAGGATATTTATGTACATCACCTTAATAAATTTTTGCTCCTACATGTCACGTAGTGCACAGAGGATATTTATAGACAACCTCTAAATAAAGGTGGAGTTTTTACATATCAATTAGTGAAATGAGGATACTTATGGACAACCCCTTAATAAAGGTCGGTTATTTTACGTGTCAAATAGTGCACATAGCTTATTTATTGACAACCCTTTAACAAAGGTGAGGTTTTTAATGTCAAGTATTGCACAGAGAATATATCTTTATAGACATCCCCTTAATAAAGGTGGAGTTTCTACATGTCAAGAAGTGCACAATTTGCCATGAAATAACACGGAAAAAGTCACTAAAGTCGTTTTGGCGTTTATATAAAACCATAAATGAGCTAACAAAGAGATAGACTATTCCTAATTTTCAGGGCACTGATCTGACTTTGCACAAAACAGATGAGTGAAAGTGTGCGGCATTGTTTTCGCACCTTATCGCACAACTATGTCGCACGACATAGGAATTACGAGGCATGATTAAATTTTCACCATTACTCCTGCATCCAAAGATCAATATGGGCATAAAGAGACAGATAATAATCTACAATTTTCATACCAACACTTTGTTATCAGTGTCAAACATGATCTTTAACAACCTCACAACAGAGAAAAATCATCACATATGAGATGAAGTGTATGTGAAAAGCAGCCATGTTCACCAAGCTAGATTTAATAAGAAACGAGGATATCAGAAATAAAAGTAGTAGCAATGCATTGTATCGAATATATAGAACGTCAGCAGATAAATTGATTTGGTCACCTTGTAAGAATGAATCCAAGTCAGTTACCACTGAGATCTTATAACAAAGGGTCATCTGGATATAGAACCAAGGGGAAGGCCGAGAAAGAGATGGATTGATAACATAACGTCCACCCTACAGAAACACGGACTCAGTACGACTCAGGCATCACATCTGGCCTTGAACATAAACTTAGAGCTCCCTCCCCTACGCATAACGGCTAGTGTTGATGATATCAGCGAGCTTCTACCCCTAGGAATAGACAATATCGATGGCATGATTTTCCATTATCCAGTTGGTCTTATTGTATACGAAAGGAGTTCGTTTGTTGATTAGTTAGTTAATTATCCCTCTAGGGCCAAAGACGGAAAATAGGGCGAATGTCATAGATTTCCATGTCTCTTGTTTCATTGCAATTTGCTTGAGATCTTCCGTGTTTCTGATACCGATGGTGAAACGTTTTCTTGTAATAGTTCTACGTAAAGTTTCTTCTGGCTTTCCTCGTTTTCTCTTGCCCTTTGGTGACTACATCAAAGCCTGACAGGGATAGTTTGTTGAGTGAAGTTGTTTATTTAGCTCTAACGATTACATTCCCACCCGTCACTCACTCATGTACCACGTGTTCACAAATTAAGACACGTGAAAGACGACATCAAAAGACCATCTCTCTTCCATGACACATGGCATCCATGATTCCGTAGTAATGTATGCAGCCGCGGAATGGCTAGTGAGACAGGTTCATCAAAAAATTGACATGAATTTAGTCGAGGTTTGAGGGCAGAAACCATATCGTTTCGGTACACTGGCTATGCCATTTAACGTAACGTGAGTTAACAAGAAAAAAGTAAACAATAATGGCTCGTCAATATCGTCAACTGGATATGCTCAGTTTCATGCTGTTGTAATGATATTTATTTACAAGTATTTTTGTTCTTCAAATAAAAACAAATACTGTAACAGTTATGGAAGACTTACATTGCTTGAATCAATGTGGATAAAACAATCAGATATTGCGAAATACGCATCAGATGCTGCAAGATAGTAGATGTATGTTGGAAGTTCATTGTTAGCTAGTTTGTAGAATTCATGCACCTGAGGAGTAGATTTGTTAGTTATTGAGTTGCTCAATTATTTAATTGATTGATGTGCCCTATATAAGTACATTCCTAGTGGTGATCAGTCTTCGTTGGCTGATGACGGACAACCTACAAGACGACAGTTTACACAATTAACCATTCACTTAGTTCAATGCCATTTTTTGGGGGAGGCAGTTTTGATAAAATAGACTTAGAATTGGCATTATCTCTTTCAAAGTTGTTTCCTTATGATTGTACAAACGTATTGCAGCAGTGCTCCTGAAGGAAACACCTCCTATAAGCGTGCATTTGTCTCATCGGCTAGGCTTGAATTATAATGAATTTGTTTTTAACTAATGGGTTTGACACATTTGGCCTAGGCAGGCTAATTTCAACATAGGAGATATTCCTTCTTGGTTATATCACGGGGAAGTCTTCTGAATTTTATCGACTCGGTGACATTACATTTGATCACACGAACTTTTATTGGTTCACGCGACCTTAATGTACTTGAACAAGAACGTCACGTTATTGTATTCTCAAATTCTTGAGACTAACGGGAATTGAATCAGTCCGTTCAACGGCACCAAATCGCCTAGCAACTATTAAATACTTCCTACTTAAATGTATTTTATTGTCACCTATTGTCAGATTGTTTCCACTATTTCAAATTTTATCAATGACTAAAATCAACAAAAACATATACACACAAAAGAGAAGCTAGTTATTCTCAGAATGTCGTAATACTTGCCAACATCCGATACAAGAAAGTTAGTTCAAATCTCTATTTTTTGCTATTAGGCTCGTGTCCGTGGGTCTTCACTGTGATCTTTGTTCTAGCTGTGAGATGTATTTTCTAACCGTAACCTAGTTTTTTAGATCATAATACCATTCTTAATTTAAATCTATTATTTTAAGTGAAACTATGTCGAAGACGGATGTGTCGGACCATTGGCGCAAATAAAACGGCGACACAACGGATTTCCATTTTCTTGATTACATCCTGCTGGAAATCTAGTTGGACCATTGTCCTGCTACTAGAGAGATCCAACGGGAGTATGAGAATGAACGCTAAAGAAAAAGAAAACAAAAAGTGAAACATGTCTATCATAATAGTTATGTATGTTTTAGAACAAATTTCCATATAATATATCTTTAACATTCCATGACAAATTACTATATCGGCTGTTATATCGTTGCGCAGGCGCAAAGAGGTAAGGGGCAACTATTATAGTTCCTTACACAATGTAAAATATTTTGAATAATTAATGACGTTACTGTTTTTAAATGTCATCAGATGTATTTTAAATCACCTGTTGTCGCGGAGTAATATGTGCATGTGATTTGACCCACTTCAATCTTAGAGTGAACAGAGTTTAAATAAACTACAGCTTCCTTAGTTACCCGATTAAGGTTTTACTCAATCCTCAGTTGATAACTATCCAGTATCTGACAAGATACATCTTTTATTCATTTTTTAGTAGTTGGATAATTGACGAAACAATGTATAATTAGAACTAACAATATTCAAATTAATATAAACACAATTAATGTTATCTTAACCGTAGACACAATTCCAAGTATAAAGGGGTTCAACCTGCACATAGAAGTCTGTACCAAGAAGATGAAGATTACTATATTCTTCTGCAAAAAAAAAAGTCTGTAATGTAACTCCCGTAACCAGTCTGTGTACCATGTAGTACTAAATAGTACGTCACCAAGGGCGTGGCATATTTCATTACCCGTAAGCGTGTGTTTACATGTAGCCCACACTCGAGCAAAATGACAAGAAGGTTATAACAAACAAATGTGAACGTAATGTCTCTCTTTCCCCCCAATCCCTTTTTTCTTCTTGTATTGGTAGCATTTCATATTCATGCTGTGTTCATCAACCCAGCATTTTTTGTTGTTGACTGTAGTGATTTTCTGGGGAACATAAATACCTTCATACGAAATACCGTATTGCCGTTAATTAAAAATAATGACCTATGTCAGAAATTAGATACGATAAGATGTAATAAACATTTTTTTGTTTTACATTATTATTATTATTATTATTATTATTATTATTATTATTATTATTATTATTATTATTATTATTATTATTATTATTATTATTATTATATGTAAAGTTTTAGGCTAGTCTTAGGTAACATAAGAGGTAAAACAAGGGTGTGTCCTATCAACATTGCTGCTAATAGTTTACATCTGTACAGACGGCGAGGAAGCAGATCAGCGTTAAAGTTACAAACGGACTGTCCTCTCTCGTTGCTAATTTTTCCTCAGCTGGGGTGAGAACAGAATATATAACAAGTCTGTTTAAGGGTGCATGTGCCTTTCGTCTACCTCGCATGTCTTCAGACTTCTCCCTCAGGACTCCCTCAAGCAATTCTTCGATGTAAATCAGTACTCATTGCTTTACTATTATCAGCCCATTCTTTCCAAGAATGTGGATTGATGATAAAATTATTCAAAGCTGTTTTGCAGATGCCCTAATATTTCAGCTTTAGTCTTCTCCTCTTTCGTCCAACAGATGGGAGGTACTTTAAGAAAATGTCATTGGGAATGCGATATCTTGGCATTCTTTTCAAATGGCCTCTCTGTCGGAACCCGTTTCCGTGTTTCTTCCAGTTTGAGGTCTTACTTTGTGAGAATATACATATATTTACGAGTAATGATGACTATTTTAACTAGGAACTATTGATTCTATATTCACACTAGGAACTATTGATTCTATATTCACACTAGGAACTATTGCTTCTATTTTCACTAGAAACATATGCATATGTTATGCATGATAAACCTACATTTCAAAATCCACTAGGAATTATTGATTATATATTCACATGAAGAACTATTGACTCTATATTGACGAGAATCTATTGATTCTATATTCACACTAGGAACTGTTGATTCTATATTCACACTAGGAACTATTGATTCTATATTCACACTAGGAACTATTGATTCTAGATTCACAAAGAACTAGTGACTGTATTCACTGGGAACGTATGTTTATATTAATAATAAACGTGCATTTTTATATTCACTGTATAATCTGTGCTTTACCGAAGCTCGAAATAGAGGTTATGAGGTGAAGTTGGCTGTGTCATCCCGTTTAGGGTCAAAGTTAACCAGAAGACATGCTTTAGTCAGATGTGTCACGTTGAAACGTGTAGACATCGCAGCAAAGCTAAAAGCTATGACACAGAACATTCTATTCCCCGGATTGTATTCTGTTAATCTATAGAAGTTTGATAATGAACACAGTAGGAAGAATATATTCACTGTATAGGTATGAAGCACAAATGTCTAGTTATTAACTACGAAACAACTAATACTTTAAATACCACCGAAGACGGATGTGTCGTACCATTGGCGCAAATAATACGGCGACACAACTCATTTCCATTCTCTGGACTACATCCTGCTGGAAATATAGTAGGACCATGGTACTTCTGTAAGGGAGATCCATCGGGAGTTTGAGAATGAACGCTGAAGAAGAAAAACTTATTCCAAATAAACACATTGTCATATATTCATGAAAATCGAATTATTCTATATTCATGACTAGCAAATTATCCATTCATGATTATTCACGATTAATCCATTACATTATATTCTAGATGAATTCAGTACTCTATATTCAAGACGAATTCATTATTCTATATCCGCTATATACCAACGGACCCTAGTCATCTTGAGCAGATGTGTAATGAAAGTGCTGAAAGCAGATATCATGTAGTTGATTGGTTAATTGCTGATCCAGCGGTCCGTGCGCTAATGGGCCCTTTGATCCAGTGCCATTGTGATATATTCATGTATGTTTGGGTTTTTTGTTCCATTTAAGATGCTCCATATTCTACATATTTTAGACACATTATGAGAAGAGGAAAGATGGAATACAACAGGCAAGGTGAAAAGCAAGAGAGGTAGGGGAAGACTAAGAGAGAAGATGCTTGACAACCTAGAATTGTGGCATTGGAGAACATCGGTATCAGAAATTATTGACAACACACGAAATATAGTGGCGTGGAAAGACATGATAGCTAACGCCGCCCCACGACATATGCCTTAAGAAGAATAATAATATGTTTTATTTATCTGGCTTGGGAGGGAGAAACCTTTCTCTGACTTCATCCAGCCCTGGACATTCAAAACAATGGTCTTCGACAGTTTAAGAGTGCACAGCCGGGACATTTGAATTGTCCTGTCGTTGTATTCTGTTCAGGTGATTGTTGGTGATTGTACATGTAGTGTGTAAAGTCGGAAGATGATACTCTGGCCTTTCCTTCTCGGGAGACTGATGCTGTTTTTGTGATTTAGACTGGTCATATATTTGTAGATTTCTCTCCCTGTGTTTTCTATAGTCTATCTGTTCAGCCAAGTCTCTTTGCGTCATCATTTTGACGGTGCACATGGTCAGAAGGTACATCAATACCGTAATATATTTTCTGTTTTAGTTTTGATCAATTCGTCTGTTACATGATTCTGCCAGCAAGTTTTATGTCAGAAATTATAAATTAGCGGTGTGCTCCTTTTTCCTGTGCCAGAGCAACGCTTTTAACGATTTATCGCTGATTCTTGTTGTTTATCGTTAAAGGGTAATCTTGTGTTCC
The DNA here is from genome assembly GCA_034231615.1 of Meghimatium bilineatum. Taxonomy (NCBI): domain Eukaryota; kingdom Metazoa; phylum Mollusca; class Gastropoda; order Stylommatophora; family Philomycidae; genus Meghimatium; species Meghimatium bilineatum. The sequence continues at coordinate 44,175,339 of CM067311.1, forward strand.
TCCATCCCTGGACGGGTATGTGGCTCCCAATTTCAAATTGCCTCGCCTTGTCCTTCCTTAAAATCACAGGTGTCCTAGCGGGGGGGGGGGGGGCACAAGATCCATGCAAAGAGCCACTGACATATCGAACTTAAAAGAAAGACAATGAAAATATATAGACATGAAAGTGGAGCTACGAAAATAAATGTAGACATGCGAAAATGTAATGAGACGTTGTTTCATGGACAAAGAAAATCTGTCGACCGATGAAACTAGAAAAATATAGACTAATAAATATTGTATGTGAAAGATATGTAGTAAATACATCTCAGCGTTACAGGAACAAGCACACAGAGATGTAAAAAAACTTCTAGATTATTATCAATTCATACCTCTATCAGGCATATCATTGACTAAATGCAAGCACACAGGGTACTAATGTTATTGTTGCAGCTTAGTTACCGCACGTTTCATGGTCTTGAATGTCATTCTACTATCACAGAACATCTTATCGTATATTCTGCACTGGTATAACAATTCATACTGATCTTTGTTAGACAATTAATTACAGTGACTGTTATATTAAGAATTTACTTCAAAGCAGATTAAACGAGTGCACTATTACATTCAATGTTGAATGAAATGAGTCACCATTAACTTTTGTTTGTACTCTTGATGATATACTCATATATATCCACATCTTGATGTTCATCATGCGTGTATATCATGTATCATTTTCTTCCCTTCGTAGCCATCTACAACATTGTTGCCCAGTTTTAGTTTTTTCAAAGTAAAATTTATTTTGAATATGGCTAAAGTATTTAATTTATCTATTTTATTTTATTGTATATTTTCCCTATCTATTCATAAACTTATTGCACAGATAAACTGAGGCAACTGGGATCTGGTCTTCTAGTTCAGGGTGACCATTGTCGCATTTTGTCTCAATTTCTTAACTTTATCTTTTATCAAATAATCCCCATAGATGGCGGATAAATACATGCCAGTGGACTATTTTCCTTTTTGGCATACTCCTGGATGACGGGGAATGTTCTATGTACCATCACAGCAGATGGGCAAACAAATCTGACAGAAGAATGATGAAGTACTTGGGGCAGACGTGTGAATTTTGCTCCTGGCATGATGTGGTAATCTGGGGACACTGTAGCACGTGGGGACTACAAATGGATCTATAACCCTTTGTAGAACGTTGTCATCACTGCCACTCTGTAAGCCTCGCGGTTCTGTGCGATCTGCCGAGCTTCTTCCAGTCTCATATAGAGAAGGTCTTCGATGTCATGTGTCCGTCGTAGTCTTGGTCTGCCTCTTGTTCTCTTTTCTGGAACTTTCCCCTCCATGATTCCTCTTTCCAAACCAATGCGTCTTTTTATATGTCCGAAATAAGTACGTTTGCGTTCTTTGATAGTTTTGAGGAGCCAGTCCTCTTCTATGTTCAGATCTTTGCTGATATATCCGGATGTCCTTTGCGGATAGCTCTTTTTTCTGTTCATGATATTCTTATGACCATACTATAGCATTTCATTTCGAATGCTGATAATTTATTTTCCATTGTCGATGTCATTGTCCACTTCTCACAAATCTACTTCGATAAAATGTAAATATGATTTCGAGATCATGAAATATGTCATTGATTAGGCACCCGTGTAATAGATGTACCACAGCTCGTGTTGCATGTTAGGTCAACACTTTCAGTGACATAGCCTGAGACCGTCAATACTAATATTAAGAATAAGAATTTATTGAAGCGAGACAAGCAGCATCTTAGCATCTCTCAGTTTGTACAGCCCGCTACACTGTCCAACACAGCGGTGTAACGCATTCTGATTCACATAACTGGAATGTAAGGCCATAACAATATTGGAAAATGCCAATGTCCCCAATATGAGGGATGACGTTAAGGTATATATAGAAAAATTTAGAATACTTACCAAGTGTTTAAATTCTGAGGAGCAACTCTTATGTTTACTATAAGAATACAGTGGGTCAGTGCTTCTGATTGGTTGTTGGACGCACAACGCATTAATCGATTGCTAAGTACCCAATAGTATTGTTTTTAAACTTTGTTTTTACATGTTTTATAAAAATGTTGTTTAAATATTGTTTTAAATGATATTGTTTTTACATGTCATCAGCTGTTGAAAAATCACCAGTTGCCGCGGTGTAATGTGTGGGTGTGATGTGACCCACTTCATTCTTAGAGTGAACAGAGTATGACCTATCCTCAAATTGGTAATCACTGTTGGAGTAAAATATCTATGAAATTATCTATTATATTGCAGAGATCTTTAGAATTCTACTTTTGATTGACACCTTATGGGATGGAGTTGGCTGTCCCATCCCATATAGGGTCAGTGACCCAAAGCCATGTTGAAGTCGGATGTGTCAGGCCGAAAGGCGCATATATCGCAGCAATGCTGTAAACCATGGCACAACGCATACCGTTCTCCGGACTACATCCTGCTAATCTGCAGAAGTTTGAGAACGAACGCAGAAGAAATAGAAGAAGATTGAAACCTTGATTCGTGATTCATGATTAGAAACTGGCCTCACAGCACGTGAGGTATTCCCATAAATGATCCGCCCTCTGTTCCAGCAGCCATTCGACTCGATGGTGTTTCGAGTCTAATGCCGCCGAAACAGACGTCAACATCAGGGAACAACTCTGCCCCTTGCGACAGGTGTCTTTGATGCTCTGCCGACCCACGCCATGCCCGTAACTAGTTCAAGCACAACGTCGGCATGTCGGAACAACATGGTAACTGTTATCGAAGGTTATGACTACGAGATTGTATAGATGTCGTGCCATTAAGCTTCTATAAGAAGATAACCTCAATATAAAGGCATGTCATCTACTAAGATTTTCTGTTGCATGGTTTGTCTAGTGAGTCATTGGTGAGACCCACAGACGCAACCACATGCGCATCACACATGATTCACGCTGATAATATTTATAAAATGTGTCTTTATAAAAATGTCAGTATTTGAACACGTTTCCTAAATAACTTATATACATATGCACCCCCTCTGTATTTCATAGAATGTAAGATATTTTACAGTAATCATCCTAGTCTATCGACAGTAAATTACTGTCTAATAACACTGCGCAACAAAAAAAAGTTTGGTTTTTTTACAAGTATAAAATTAGTCAATTCCTACTGAAAATGGGTTGAGAAAAACGAATATGACATCAGAAAATGTTTATTAGCACTAGTTTTTGAGTTATTGTAATTTAAATATTTGTATTAAAAATCCTATTTCTTATTGTTTCATTTTCCTCTTGTATACCACTTCTGGAGCTTCTCTTGTGACATTCCAGCAGTAGTCAGCAAGCATGGATGTATTCCACTTACCCTGGTACCTTTTTCTCATCAATGCAATGTCTTGGTGGAAACGCTCCCCATGTTCATCACTTACTGCACCACAATTTGGAGGGAAGAAATCAAGATGAGAATCCAGGAAGTGGATCTTAAGTGACATGTTGCAACCTAATTGTTGATATGCTGTCAGAAGTTCATTAATAGCAACAGGATAGTTCTCACTTCTATGATTGCCCAGGAAATTTTGTACAACACATTTGAAAGATTGCCATGCACCTTTCTCATTCCCATGAATAATGGCATCAAAATGCTCATCTTTCAACAGTTCCCTTATCTGTGGGCCTACAAATAATCCTTCCTTTATTTTACCATCACTAAGGTAATGAAATTTTTTCCTCAAGTAAAATGCCTCTCCCTCCCTATTCATGCCCTTGATAAAGTTCTTCATTAGCCCCAATTTAATATGAAGAGGAGGTAGAATTATTTTATTTCTATCAACCAAAGAAATTTGCTGTACATTCTTTTCACCAGGCTCCATAACCTTCCTATCAGGCCAAGTTTTCCTAATGTAATGAGAAGTTCTCTGTCGACTGTCCCATTCACACAGAAAGCAACAATATTTTGTGTAACCTAATTGCATGCCAAGTAAAATTGCAATAACTTTCAAGTCTGCACAAATCTGCCACTGATGATCATCATATTTTATTGCTTTAAGAAGTAATTTCATATTTTCATAAGTCTCCTTCATGTGGACAGCATGGCCTATAGGGATAGAAGGTAATGAATTGCCATTGTGTAGCAAAACTTCTTTCAAACTTAACTTTGATGAGTCAATGAATAACCTCCACTCTTGTTGTATGTGCTCTATTTTCAAAGCTTCCATAAGCCCATTAACATCATGGCAAGCAACAATGCTATTATTCATTGTGAAAAATGGAGTTAGAGATTTCTGACGTTCTCTGTACATAGACACCTTAACATTTTTATCCAGGAGATTCCACTGCTGAAGTCTTGATGCAAGAAGTTCAGCTTTTGTTTTAGATAAGTCAAGATCTCGAATTAAGTCACTTAGTTCATTTTGAGAAATTATATGGAGAATATCAACAGAACCTATTGGTGTGAATTGAGTATCTTCCTGTTCAAACTCAGGTTGTATTTCTTGACCACAATCTGCATCAAGCTCTATAACTTTCTGGTTGGGTGAGGTAGGAACAGGCAGATCTTTTCCATGTGGTACTGGCCGTATAGCTGATGGAATATTGGGGTAATTCAGTCCACTTCTTCTTTTTAGATATTCCGTGTTGGAGAGGAGGCACCATACAAAAATAGCAGTCACTTACATGATCTCTCGGCTCTCTCCATATCATAGGAATCGCGAAAGGCATTGACCGCACTTTGCCATTCAGCCAACCACAGAGTTTCACAGTACATGTAATACAGCAAATGTGAGGTGCCCAGGGTTTGTCTTGATCACCTATCTTACAGCCGAAGTAAAGATGATATGCAGTTTTAATTAAAGGTATAATTTTCCGTTTTTGAGACGACAACGTCCCCTCGCCACAAACATAGCAAAAATTGTTAGCACTATTAACGCACTTTCGTGACATTACGGAATCCAATCTTTATACAAATTCAGACATTTATAGCACTGGAAAATAAAATATATATATATACTACTTGAAAATATTAATTATATACACATGTTGAAATATGTGGTTTGTTTTTTTACATCAACACAAGATTTAAACAATATAGCGGCCATTGAGAGAAGTCGCACGGTGTCAACATGCATTCGTCGCTGAATAAATTTTTCGTCAGAATTTTCCACTTTTTTCGACACAATAAACAAGGAATATCACAACAATAAGAGCAAACTGAGAATTTTTAATGTGATATTCGTTTTTCTCACCACATTTTCAGTAGGAAATGATTATTTTCATGTCTGTAATTTTTTATGTGTTGCGCAGTGTAATCGGAAACTCATTTTCATTGGTAACGTACCGTTTATATTTTTTGTGCTTTTAATTTGCTGTGACGGAAAGTATAAATATATTGGGCAATTTAAGACATGATACAAATTACGAACATCCCCTATCACAACGTTTTCGCTATCTACAGGCATGGACGCTATCTATGTTGTCGTGTGACACTTCGTGAGAAACTGGAGTTTTTGTTTGTGTTAAAATATAATACTAGGAACTTCCATTTCTTGTTTATCAAAGGAATACCACCGATGTTTCAAAATTGGAACACGAATTCCTGAGTGCAAATATTTTGTTGTGTTTGAAATATCAATACAAATTGATGTCATATGTCAATCCTATGCTGAGAAAAATATATTTTCATTGGTAACTCCAGCGTGTTGTCCACAAAGTGACCAAATAAAAGCACTGAAATAGTCAGATGAACCAGTAGAAGTGATGAAATACGTACATTGAATGGCTGACAGTAACATGTTTACTGTAATATCTAAAATTTGACCGCACTTATTTGTAATGGATCAAAAACTTCAAATGATTTCACGGATACGTACAATCTAGAACAGTTATGGACTAAATGATAACACTATTTGTGCGTCGGACAAAATCTAACATTGCATTCCAGAGATCTCTGTGATCTAACATACAGTTTCTGAGGTATTCGCTTGAGAGTTTGATTACGAATTTATAAACGAACTATAGAAGGAAACGTATTGTATTAAAAAAAATCAATGGTAGTAGCAAAATTGACTAAAGCGTTGCACATAGCTAAGAGCAGTGGCGTATACTAAGCATAAGCAAGGCAAGCATTGCATGCCTTCAAGAGTTGCGAAAATGATAAACCAGTCAGTGATCTATCCCCCATCCAAACTTAGCCCTTGCAGCATTGCTCAAAAATATATTTTAAAATATTTTTCTCACAAATCTGACTTTTTCCGAAAATTAGTGCTGGCAACACATATGAAAGTTTAAGTGGCCACACTGAAGCAATTTTAAAGTTGCTTTCGTTAAAATAGTCCCTTTACATATAAGCGCAGTGATATACTGTGTGTTTTTTTTAAATCCTTGTCTCCAGAGTAAGCTTGCGATGAAAAAAAAAATAATACATTTTATGATTCAATCACTATTATAACAATTTAGCACTGGCAAATAATAAATTGATTGATGAACAATTATTTACTGGTGTGAAACAGTGCAATTTCTATGTTCTAGTACTTTTATTTGAATGTTAAACTAATGATAACAATGCAAGCAATTTAAATCTTGATTGCATACACACACACTTGTTTAGTAAGCTATTTCTGGTCACTTTTGGTACACGTCACGTGATCTTACTCAACACACACGCACATTTACACAGCGATGTAGTTTCGATTTCAAAACTTCAAACGTGATTTTAATCAGCTGATATTTAATATTTTGTGTTTGTACAGAAACATGTGTATTGCTATTGTTAATTACTAAACTTAGTATATTTGTTTACTGTGGTGGTTATTATGGCTGATTCTATTAATGATGTTGTTGTAGATTTATTTGAGCGACCGTTTCAATCGCGAAAATTTAATGAAAAATTGGACTTGGTAAAAATGGGCAGACCGATTCCTGCGTTAAGCAGTTTGAAACGAGAAGGAACAAAATGTGTCCGTTCATTTAACAATGATTTATATAAGAAAGTCGTTTGGCTTTGTGGTTCATAGATTTCTTTTGAACAAAGGACTTCACAGTGGTCTTCCAGAACTTCATAAACTTTGTGAATTAATATTGACAATTCCTGCATCGTCGTCTTCAGTGGAACGTTCGTTTTCTGCATTAAAACGCATTAAAAATGTCATAATGAACTCGCAGGGGCAATGTCGTCTTTCTGCTCTATCAATGATGTCAATTGAAAAAGACCTTCTTGTAGAGATGAAAGGCAATGATGACTTTTATAACAAAGTAACAGAGGACTTTAGCAGAAAGAGCCGCAGAATAGAACTGAACTTCAAATAACTGGGTGAGTAGAAAATTATCATTTTTTAAAAGTTGCATGCTCTCTTTCAGACCCCAGGATACGCCACTGGCTAAGAGTATACAACAGCTACAACGGTATGTCCTTTTGGAAATGTCTTACTGCAACAGATCACATTCAAAATAGAAGCCATGTTTCAGTTATTGAATACACCAGCCAAAACCAAATTAGTCCATCACATGAAAGAAAGATTTCTTCTTCTTCTTCTTCTGCGTTCATTCTCAAACTCCTGCAGATTAGCAGGATGTAGTCCGGAGAACGGAATGCGTTGTGTCAAGGTTTACAGCATTGCTGCGATATCTGCGCCTTTCGGCCTGACACATCCGACTTCAGCATGGCTTTGGGTCACTGACCCTATATGGGATGGGACAGCCAACTCATCCCATAACCTCCTTAGTCGCCTTTTACGACATGCGTGGAAGGTAAACAGTGTTGCTATTCTTTGCTTACCTTTCGGGTCCCGGCAACACAAGGGCGAAAGAAAGATTTGAATAAGATAAAAGCGTTGAGCACATGGCTATCCATAAATTGCGTCAACAATTACGGAGGGTGGGGGGGGTCTTAAACAACTGTTGACCAGGAGTATGGGGAGAGGGGATATATATATAATATTTGTATACACAAATTACATTTTGTGAATTTGAAATTTTCTTTTCTAAAAATCTGAACAAAATCATTAACTATTTTCGTACATTGTCTGCTAAAGATATTTAGGAGAGTGGGGTGGGTGGGGTTGTGGTGGAAGTTTGGGGGGGGGGGGGGTTGTTAACATAATTAAGCAATGGGTTGCTGAATTTTTGATAGTTGTCGACTAGGGGGTGTGAGAAGGTCAAAGATTTCAAAAGGGTTTGAAAGAAATCTAATTTATGAACAGCCCCCATATGTCGGGAGCACATTTTGTTGAAAAGCGGAACCTACCCAGTGCTGGGCTACAATAGTTCTCAAAGTATGTGTCATTCATCAATTATTGGATATGCCAACCAATAGCAGCTACTCCGGGATATGAAAGCAATAAACTTTTAAAACAGATCCCTTTTGAGCAAAGAAAAAGCTCCAACAAATTTTGGGGAACACATTTTATTCCGATTCTCAGATAATTGCATTGATAAGGCTCAGACTTTAGACTTGTCGGTATCGCTGCCATGGAGCAAATCCTCGTATTCGTGGAAGTAGAAACCCAAGTCCAACTCGACTGAAAACATTGTCCCTCACAATCGTACACACACACATATATATATCCAACGACCAACTACCTAACTAACCAACCAACCAACTAACTAACTAACTCTTTACTCGCAGTCTTTACTTCCCGGATTAATCCGATACGCATTTAAAGCTGGGTCGACCTTGGAGCCATTACGATCTGAAAAACATTTCCGCCTTAACTGGGGAATGAACCCAGGACCACTCATATGCGAAGCCAGTGCGCTAACTACTGCGCTACGCGGCTCCCACAACCATAAATACCAACTAAAGAGGGAATATTTATTCACGACCGAACGTCTAGTATTAACATAATATTCACAACACAACAATAAATAAAAGGAAAGAGGGAATATTTATTCACGGCTGAATGCCTAGTATTGACATACTCAAAGTGGCCAAAAGAAACGATATAAAAACGCATTAGAAACCTCACTGAAAGTCTTTGAAATAGACCAAGATACACGGGGAAAACTTATACAAAATAGAGCTACATGACGATCTACAGTAAAAAAAAAAGCGAGCATCTTGTGAAAAGAGGAGAAATGCTGAAGGTCAACAACAGAGTTCTAGAAACTCATTTGTAGAAAAAAAATCGTCTACAGTGGTAATTCTATGTCCGAACTTTCCAATGACATTTGTGGCCTGAATACCTTTGTGATGAAGTAGAGGATTTTCAACGGATATTGCCATGTAAATGTAAACTATTGATTGAGTTAAAAATATTTCTGCTTTGTATATACTATTTTAAGTTATTATATACTGTTAAACTCAAAATAGTTTTACTAAGATTGAATGAGCACTGGCCTAGTCCTACTAGACCACTGGTCAAACGCACTGTTTCAGAATATGTAGTGGTTGGTAAGATATTAAATCACCTTGGGATATTAAATCCCACTATAGGAAAGGGCAGTGTGGAGGTAGACACTGAAAATAAATCACTTACTAACATAATAATATAACTAGATAAAGCGTGTCGAAAATGGACAGAAGTCAGGGCTCAGGATACAGTGTACGAACTCGCCCGACTACACTTGAAACCACAAGACATAATTAAATACACAGATGGCTCCGTTAATAGGAACACAAATAAAAGCGGTTGGGGTTTTGTTGCGTACAGAAACGACGTGAAGTTGGTTGAGAAATCTTCAGCATATTCCACTGTCACATTGAGCATGAGGATGGAGATAGAGGGAGTTACAGCAGCTCTTAATTGGTTGATAACTGATACATAAACACACTCGGTAATACTCACTGACTCTCAAAGCATGTTGCGCAAGATAGAAAAGTTCATGCTAAGAAAAGAATGGTGGGAATTATTGAACACTTAAATTGTCCAGAGCATTACATGGATATACTGCCCTGGTCATGCTGGGGTCAGAGGAAACGAGAGAGCCGACTTATTAGCAGGCAATGCGGCGATAGACGGCACATTGCTGAGAAGAGTAAAGCAGACTTAATGAAGGCAGTAATAAATTCTTTTCAAGATGCAGATGATGTCAATGAGGTTGAGAATGTACACATACAGAGAATGTTAGAAATGGGAGTATCTAGAGGTGAGGGAAGGAAAAGTAAATTTTTTGGAAAGTCCCGAAGATCACATAATCAACACCTGACCGGGACTGAATCTACATACACTGGGATGGCTGCTGTAGCGGACGGCGGAACACTTATGGAAATGTCCCGCGTGCTGTGAAGCCAGTTTCTAATCAAGAATCAAGTTAAATCCCCTTGACGATTATGAACGACATATTAAACAGCTAACGGTATATTGTTTGCTTTACTAGGAACTATAACTTTAATAGTATCGAGGTCGAAGTAACGGTAACATGACATAACGATCTCCAAAAATGAACATGAGTGTGAAGTGAAGTCACTAAACCTATAGTAGCCTGACAAGGGAAATAAATCTACATATAAATCATGAATACATTTCGTTATCAATTATGTCCCATTCAATACATTTATTTTAATGAATAGTAAAATGTAAAGTGTTTGGTAGGAACATCCATAGCAACCGAGGATTTATCAGAACTATTTGTATCAGAAAGTACAGCCATAAAAAAATAATGGTTCATGTAATCATACCCCCACCTCCCAACCGTGGAGATTGTGTGTATCCCATCATGGAGATTAATATTCATTGCTAGAATAAACATGTATCAAGGATTATTTTGTAAATTGCATATATGTAAGTATATATGCATATGTGTTTGTGTAACGTTCAATGGCAAAACAATATATGTATTGACCTTACGTTCTCCTTCCAAGTATGTGTATTTGCGCAGTCTACAGACATGCATGTCTTTGGATGTCTGTAGAATTGAGTGTGGTGTGAATCACTTACTGCTGCCTTGCAGAAAGTCATACATTAGTCATACCTGCTTGTTGTTTGTGTTCTAACCTGTCATTCAGAAGTTTTTTCAAAAGTTTCTGAATTTCTATGCAATGTCGACTTGAATGAACCTCTATCTACCGCACATTTTCCAGCCATTTTGATCAGTGGAAATGTACTTCATTGAGTCCTCACGTGCATCGTTGTATGACAGGAGTGATCTGACACTAGTTCATTTTGTGATTATGTTGTGATTATGTTGTGATTATGTTGTGATTATATCCTACTACCTGATTGTTCATTATGTTGTGAGTATATCCTACTACCTGATTGTTCATTATGTTGCGAATATATTGAAGATAGTGAGGCTTCTCACATGTCTAGAGCACGATGTCCATGATACTGAGCGGTATAATAAATTACTTAAAACATATACATATGGTAACACACAGGGCCGGCCCTAACAATTGCGGGGCCCAATGCGTAACGGATTGCGCGGGGCCCAGTCTGGGTAGGGAAGAGGATAATAAAATAAATTCTAATATTAATTTATGGGCCTATGAAGTGCGGGGCCCAATGCGGCCGCATAGGTTGCAATGGCCTAAGACCGGCCCTGGTAACATAGTATTGTTAGTATGTACATTATTGATAACACAGTAAATGAATGTATGTCAGTTGTATGAAGCATAGTTTTATTATTGCAGCCTCTAACTGATGCAACACTATCAGCATAATTAATATTTCTGAAACAGTTTTCTGCACTGAATTATGGGTTTCTGAAGCATGGACTTGTTAAATCTAGAAGATTGTCTATTTGTGGACACATCATCAAGACCAAACTGATGGCAGCTTCCTTGTAAAGTGGCCAATTTAATTTTATTCTTAAACTTCGACTTCAGAAGAGTTCGTGCAGTCATTTGATGATATGGACTTCTTCGTCCTGAAAAATTAAATTTGTTCTTTAATTTTAACTATTTCTCCACAAATTATCCGATGTTCAACGTCTATCTAATCTCAATCTCAATGTTTCATTTCAACGTCTATCTAATCTCAGTCTGAATGTTTCATTTCAACGTCTATCTAATCTCAATCTGAATGTTTCATTTCAACGTCTATCTAATCTTAATCTGAATGTTTCATTTCAACGTCTATCTAATCTCAATCTGAATGTTTCATGTTCAACGTCTATCTAATCTCAATGTTTCTTTTCAACGTCTATCTAATCTCAATGTTTCATTTCAACGTCTATCTAATCTCAGTCTGAATGTTTAATTTCAACGTCTATCTAATCTCAATGTTTCATTTCAACGTCTATCTCAATGTTTAATTTCAACGTCTATCTAATCTCAGTCTGAATGTTTAATTTCAATGTCTATCTAATCTCAATGTTTCATTTCAACTTCTATCTAATCTCAATGTTTTATTTCAACGTCTATCTAATCTCAGTCTGAATGTTTAATTTCAATGTCTATCTAATCTCAATGTTTAATTTCAACGTCTATCTAATCTCAGTCTGAATGTTTAATTTCAATGTCTATCTAATCTCAATGTTTAATTTCAACGTCTATCTAATCTCAGTCTGAATGTTTAATTTCAATGTCTATCTAATCTCAATGTTTAATTTCAACGTCTATCTAATCTCAGTCTGAATGTTTAATTTCAATGTCTATCTAATCTGAATGTTTTATTTCAACGTCTATCTAATCTCAATGTTTTATTTCAACGTCTATCTAATCTCAATCTCAATGTTTCATGTTCAACGTCTATCTAATCTCAATGTTTCATTTCAACGTCTATCTAATCTCAATGTTTTATTTCAACGTCTATCTAATCTCAATCTCAATGTTTCATTTCAACGTCAATCTAATCTCAATCTCAATGTTTCATTTCAACGTCAATCTAATCTCAATCTCAATGTTTCATTTCAACGTCAATCTAATCTCAATCTCAATGTTTCATTTCAACGTCTATCTAATCTCAATCTCAATGTTTCATTTCAACGTCTATCTAATCTCAGTCTGAATGTTTCATTTCAACGTCTATCTAATCTCAATGTTTCATGTTCAACGTCTATCTAATCTCATGCTGAATGTCTCATGGTCAACGTCTATCTAATCTCAGTCTGAATGTTCAAAATTCACATGCAAGAAATGCTGGGTTGGTTTCTACGTCCTTAATAGTAGGCCTATATTCCTTAAATATATTAGCACAGTAGCCAGAGCACTTGGTATTTAGACTCTTTATCTGAAAATAAGGAAGAAATCTGAAATGGTTTAGTACTATACGGTAGAATATATAGAGGCATATCCATGGCGTAGTAGGTGAGGCGTGACCGTCTACAATATAAGACATTGACTAATGGGAAATCAAGTCTTCTTAATGATTCATTAACAATTCCCGTGATTTCATTCGGTCACTATAATTATACTTTGTGTAATAGCCAACGAAAATCAAAAGAATAGTCAAATAAGTAATTTTGTATTAGCCAATAGTGTTGGTTATATTTTTATATTATGTGGTCATTAGCTATATTAATCTATATGGAAGAGGGTAATTGCGTCAGCATTTTGAGAAATATTTATCTACAGATTGGACAACATATTTTGAGAAACATTGATCTATAAATTGGACAGAATAGTTTTAGAAATAATGTTCTATAGAATGGACAGAATATTTTGTCCTTTAGAAATAAAATGTTTCGACCAACAAGCTCACATACAATTTATGTGACATGTTCCTTACAGAATGTTGTCATCATTGCAACCCTATAAGCCTCTCGGTACCTTGAAAGCTGTCCATCCTCAACCAGGGTCATGTACAGAAAGTCGTCGACATCTGCAGTTTTCGTCTGTACCCTTTCCTGGAAGTATTTTCCTCCATGCTTAGTCTTTCTAACCCATTGCTTCTTATTATATGTCCGGAATATGTGAGTTTACGTTCGGATATGTCCAGAATACGTGAGTTTACAATTTGATATACCCAGAATGTCTGAGTTTACATTTTGATATGTCTAGAATACGTGAGTTTACATTTTGATATGCCCAGAATACGCGAGTTTACATTTTGATATGTCCAGAATACGTGAGTTTACATTTTGATATGTCCAGAATACGTTAGTTTACGTTTTTTTCGATTTGAGAAACTAGCCTTCTACTATGTTCAGGTCTAGTTTTAATACTGTATATGTCTATATTTCTTGACATATGTTATTTCTCGAATACCTGTATATCTGCTAGCTTGTGTCCGTATTCCGCATTCCTGCATATGCAGAGCTTGTGACGGTGTTTCGAATAACTGCATATCTGCTAGCTTGATTCCATGATTCGCATTCTTGCATATCTGCTAGTTTGTTTCCATGATTCACATTCTTCCATATCTGCTAGCTTGATTCCATGATTCACATTCTTCCATATCTGCTAGCTTGTTTCCATGATTCACATTCTTGCATATCTGCTAGCTTGTTTCCATGATTCACATTCTTCCATATCTGCTAGCTTGTTTCCATGATTCACATTCTTGCATATCTGCAAGCTTGTTTCCATGATTCACATTCTTCCATATCTGCTAGCTTGTTTCCATGATTCACATTCTTGCATATCTGCTAGCTTGTTTCCATGATTCACATTCTTGCATATCTGCTAGCTTGTTTCCATGATTCACATTCTTGCATATCTGCTAGCTTGTTTCCATGATTCACATTCTTCCATATCTGCTAGCTTGTTTCCATGATTCACATTCTTCCATATCTGCTAGCTTGTTTCCATGATTCACATTCTTGCATATCTGCTAGCTTGTTTCCATGATTCACATTCTTGCATATCTGCTAGCTTGTTTCCATGATTCACATTCTTGCATATCTGCTAGCTTGTTTCCATGATTCACATTCTTGCATATCTGCTAGCTTGTTTCCATGATTCACATTCTTGCATATCTGCTAGCTTGTTTCCATGATTCACATTCTTGCATATCTGCTAGCTTGTTTCCATGATTCACATTCTTCCATATCTGCTAGCTTGTTTCCATGATTCACATTCTTCCATATCTGCTAGCTTGTTTCCATGATTCACATTCTTGCATATCTGCTAGCTTGTTTCCATGATTCACATTCTTGCATATCTGCTAGCTTGTTTCTATGATTCACATTCTTGCATATCTGATAGTTTGTGTCCGTGTTTCGTATTCTATTTAGTTTTGCAAGTAGTGCCGAGAACAAAAGCAATAAGAAATTCTTGATACAAGCGAAATCCATTTTAGCAATAAAAAAATATGGATGCGTTAGTAAAACAATATTTATCTTGCACTGCTGACTATTGATGCCAGATGGATGTGTGTTGATTTTCAAGTCGTGTTTGCAACCTTCTTGTTTGTGTCATACGTTGTTGAAGCGTCCTATTCATTTTGTATACTATTGGGATTGTGCGTGTGTGGAAGGGGATGTGGTGGGGGGGGGGGAGAGACGGAAGGACCTGTACATTTAAATTACAAATGAGAGATGTGACTTTAGCAATGACTACAGGCAAGTTCGCAACCGATTTTAAGGGGAAAAAAATGGAAGTCCTATAAAAAGTTTCAGAAATGACATTTCCAACATGGACATGGGCAGGAAAGTTGGACTTTAACAAACGTACTTTCTGTTATGAGTTATGAGTTATGAGTTATGACAGTATTGAAACTACTTAGGATCACTGAATTAAATGAACTGAGAAAAATTATAGTTCAGGTTCTTCATAATTTCCAGAGAGTAGTGATTATGATTCTGAGAAGGGATAGCTTCATGCTGCAATATCAAAGGAAATGAAATGAAACTTTCAAATGAAGGATGGAACCTGCACTTGGAGACTATTGGTTAAGCACGAGGAGGCGGAGACCATTGTCAAAGACATGTACAATAAACAATAGAAAGAAGACATCACCAACTATGATGCAGATGACAGATAGTATTAAGCATCCAGAAGTGACTGGGTTATCTCATAATTGTTTAAAACAAAATGATACATCCTCTGTGTATCAAATTTAGAGTAGTTGCACCTGGCCTTTATCATTGTAACCTGGCGAATATGACAGCGGAACATATTTTTACAGGACGGTTTCCTATATACCGATCTGAGAAGAAAGACATGACCCACGTCGATCAGCACCGAAGAGAAACTGTCAGGAAAAGCGGAAACATTGAAACAGGCAGCCGATTATATCGTAGAATCTGAAGTTCATATCTGAGTGAGAGTTGATTTCTGAAGAAGAAAATATATACCATATACGTGATAGTAGATTCCGAATGATACGAGTAGATCTAGAAGAAGTATGAAAGAAGTTCATCGTGTGAGCCCCTTGATAACGTTCGTTACGATTTTATTACTCGCAATTCCTGCATGTCTTCTGTTCTTACGTGTTTCAAATACTAACTTTGATATATGCATCCAATTGGTCATGTTTGCATCCATTCCCAGGAACCACGACCCGAAATGCATTACAGTAGAAATCCGATTATCCGTATCCCGATTAACCGAATTCCCAATTATCCGAATCAAATTTGGGTGAAATAATATTAGCGCCCTAGCGGACGATGGTATGTAGATGTACGTAACTGGAGTTATTAATAACAGCGAAACAATACGTCATTGCCCTCTTCTGCTGTGCAGATGGCCATAATTTTGTCAGTTTGATTCGGAAACTATTCAGTTTGCAATATTCGCTCAATTCAATTTGAACTGTGTTTACTGTTTAGTGTTAGTTTTTTTATTGCGGGATTAAGTATAATGAGTACAAGTCGTAAACTTGATGTTTTGTCACTTAGTGATAAAGTGGAAATTATTAGTCAATTAAATAAAGGTGTGCCTGGAAAGCAACTGGCAGAGAGGTTTGGCGTGGGAGCGTCTACGATCTCTGATATTAAATCAGTCACACCCATTTTTTCACCAAACAACTGCTTTTTCGAATAAAATTGATCATGAAATCGGCTGTCCAATCGACCGTTGTTGCAGAAACCAAGTGAAAACAGCGTTCTCAAAATGTTCACTGTAAGTCTTTTTCATCACTTTTCTAGATAAACATCCATCTATTGTTTGCAATGAACTCATAAAGCTTAACATTATTTCACTGTTAATTTTAAAGCAAGCTTGGGCTGGCTCCGGAATTTCAAATCTAGGCATGGAATTCGTCAGTTAGATGTAGTGGGAAAAAAACTTTCTGTCGATAACGAAGCTGCCAATAGTTTTCTGGAAACTTTCTGGAAACTACTATAGATATGTGCCATTTATGTAATTTTACATATTTTACAGTACTGTAGTGTATGTATTTTATTGCAATAAATAGTTGTTTACATATTACTGTACTGTTATAAATAAAATTCCGTTCATGTCAATGTACGATTGTATGTTAGTGCACTGTTTTGCTTCATTCCTGAGTTATATCCAATTATCCGAATGTTCGATTATCCGATTCGGCCCGATTCTCAATTGATTCGGATAATCGGAATTCTACTGTATTTCCTGTTTTGTAGTTGGAATGTTTCATCAGAGTTTTATTTCATATACCAAGAAGACTCCAACTCTCAGCGCGGTGCAATGCTTTAAGAAGATTCACACTTAGATGAATTATATTGTACAGATGAAATACTAAAGGGCTTCCATAAGATGAAATACTAGAGGGTTTTCATTAGAGAAAATACTAGAGGGTTTCAACAAGAGGAAATACTAGAGGGTTTCCATAAGAGAAAATACTAGAGAAATCTATATTCACATAACATCTACTAGAGTTGTGCCCGTGTCCTTTGTCAATTATACAGTTCCGTTGGCTCATCGGGAATCGTCCTTCTAAAGTAACGAATAAGATGGTTTTGATTTTAACGAGAGAGTAAGTCTTGTTTTTGTATAGTTTTTGGACAACTAATGAGACCTTCATACCTTCCGTATACGGTCATGATTAACGAATGCACGTGCACAAAACTTACCCGATACTACTCTGTGCTTTAAATTAACAGGTCTTTTGTGAGGTACATATCCCTGTAAAACTGTCACCTGCAGAATAGTAGAAGTTCTGCAAGCATTGATTGGATATTTGAATGTTAAAACTAGCTTTAATGCCGTTTCTATAATTAGACATGTATTCTTACATCTGTTTCTAATAAAACTAACAGTTGTAGGATGGACTTCTCACATCTGTTTCTAATAAAACTAGCAGTTGTAGGACGGCCTTCTTATCTGTTTGTAACATAGCTAATAGTTGTAGGTCGGACTTCTTATATCTTCCTAACTTAGCTAGTAGTTGTATGTCGGATATCTTACATCTGTTTCTAACATAGCTAGCAGTTGTAGGATGGACTAATGGGAATAATATTGACAGCTATTGATAACAATATCAACAATTTGGGTTGAAACTGTCTGTTTTTGTGTTGCCGGGAACGAAAGGGGGAGCAAAGATTCATGACCGTTGAAACGTGTCATTGGATAATGATAAGTAAGGGGTAAGTTGGTCGTTCCATCATATAATTGAATGTTATCCAAATAGCCATGCTGAATTGGAATGTGTCAGGTCGAAAGGCACATACATCGCAGATAAAATGACAACCACGACACAACGCATTCTATTCTCCGGACCACATCCTGTTAAATAGCAAAAATATGTGAACTAACACAAAAGAAATTAATGCTAAAGTTTTATGCGACAAATTGTGAGACCAGCATCCATTTTTTTAATAGTAGAGTTTTATACAACACATCGTAAGACCAACACCCAATTTGTTAATACTAGAGTTTTATACAACACATTGTAAGACCAACACCCAATTTGTTAATACTATAGTTTTATACGACACTTGGTAAGACCAACACCCAATTTGTTAATACTAGAGTTTTATACAACACTTTGTAAGACCAACACCCAATTTGTTAATACTAGAGTTTTATACGACACATCGTAAGACCAACATCCAATTTGTTAATACTAGAGTTTTATACGACACATCGTAAGACCAACACCGTTAAGAAGCAACAGGATGCGGTAAGACGAAATGGAGATATAAATTGGTTTGAAAAATACCGAAAATTCACCAACAAACATGCAGCAACCAGATTATTAGACTAATACGATTATTTTCAAATGAAGTCATGAAATCAAGCAGATTAATTGAACATTTGAAGACTGCACATCGTGACAAAACAGAAGAGAATGTATCTTTTTCTTCAGATGAATCACAGAAAAAAGCCATCTCCAGAGAACTTTTCTACTCCTGACGCTACACGGCATAAAAGTGTTCAAAGCGAAAAGAAGAAAAGCATTCAGATGTATGATACTCTGTACAGCTGGATATACGCTGAAAGCATTAGTGAAATATAACAGTAGCTCAATAAAATTTTATGCAAAATCGACTTTAGCCAATTTTAAACCCCAACTATCTAGTGCAGAACATCCATCACAGTAAAGTGAAACTTCGTCGACTCCATCTGGATAAAAAAAAAGGATAGAAACATTAAACCTACCTGGATGTCAGCTTCCTCTGGTATTTCTTTACCATCACCGTTGATATGGACAGTCAGATTTGTTTGGCTGTCCATTATGGCCAAAGTCTCCAGCTGAATAGGCACTCGTGGTTTAGTTGTTGGAAACTAGACATGGCAATATGAAAAAAAAAGCTTTTCATTTTTATGATATGATAGAAAGAAAATATCAACAGAGGTAAAGATACAAATGTGAAAAACAATAAGAGATATTAAATATTTACCATTTTAAAAGGTTCTGTTAAAATTAAAAAGACCAATTAAACATAGAAGGTTCACAGGTTTTCTTTATGTAGTTCTGATTGTAAATAGGTAGAACTACAGCTAAACTATTATTCGACAGGCAAAAATTAAATGTCCTGAACATTTTATTAAATTAACTAGACATCTTGTGAACAATTGGACACACACAGGAAAACACACAAAAATCAACGTTCTACCCAAAGTCCGATAACAAGGTGTGTCATCCTGTGCTCTTTTAAAAGGCTTATTGGTTGAAAAGTTGATTTTTGCATATTTTTCAGATATCCACACAACTTCATTAGGCATATATATTCTATTTCCACTTTTCCTTCTCATGTTATTACTTTGGAAAAAAATATCAAGACAGTTTCCTACATTGCGTGTCTCAATTCCCTACATTGCGTGTCTCGATTCCCTGCATTGTGTCTCAATTGCCTGCATAGTGTGTCTCAAAAGGTAACTTGTGCAGTTGGAAGTGAACTTCCAATTTGTTAGGTGCACGTAGAGTACACTAAAAGTACACTTGTCAGTGTATTGTGTAGAATAATACAGAAAACCATACTAAGAAATATTGACGACAATTTCTGACATCTAGTTTTCACAACTAAGTAAATCTGGTCATCATCTGTACTACATGACATGATCAATATATGGGGATAGAGGGAGTTACAGCAGCACTTAATTGGTTGATAACTGATACATCAACACACTCGGTAATACTCACAGAATATCAAAGCATGCTGCGGAAGATAGAAAAGTCCATGCTAAGAAAAGAATGGTAGGACTTATTGAACAACTCAGTTGTCCAGAGCATTACATGCATATACTGCCTTGGTCGTGCTGGGGTCAGAGGAAACGAGAAACCTGACTTATTGGCAGGCAATGCGGCGATAGACGGCACATTGCTGAGAAGATATAAAGCAGACTTAATGAAGGCAGTAATAAATTCATTTCAAGATGCAGATGATGTTAATGAGGCTGAGAACGTACATATACAGAGGATGTTAGAAATGGGAGTATCCAGAGGTGAGGGAAGGAAAAGTAAATGTTTTTAAAAGTTCCGAAGATCACACAATCAACACCTGACTGGGACCCTGAGTCTACATACAGTGGGATGGCTGCTGGAGCGGAGGGTGGAGCACTTATGGGAATTCCCGCGTGCTGTGAAGCCAGTTTCTAATCAAGAATCAAGATTCAATATATATTTGAAGTTAATTGTCCCAAGTAAATGTGTTCAGCATGTGTATTGCAAACATGATCAATATGTACTTAAAGTTAATTGTCCCAAGTAAATGTGTTCAGCATGTGTATTGCAAACATGATCAATATGTACTTGAAGTTAATAGACCAAGTATACAATGAGAAAGAAACAATTATGTGAAATTGTGAAAAATAAGTACCAGCATTTATTGTTGAAATAGGGCATTCTTATACTTACAATTGGAGGTAATATTTCTCGGCACTGCACTCCATTATCAAATGGGTAGAAGGATGAACATTTTCTTGGACATTGACGATGTGGGGATTGAGAGCATGGTCTCGTTCTATGAAAGTGAGGCGAAGGTATACTCATCCCCGGAGGAGGAGCCTATATTAGAAACATTCATTGTGAACATAAACAACATAAATATAAACCTATGAGTTGGATATATCGTCGCGATTTGGTATTAGTGTTTCATACAAAAAAGCCAAAGCAAAGTGCACACAATGGACGGAGCAGTGGCGTCACTTGGGGAGTGTGGAACGCAACGGGTGACACCATCACATGGGGTGACACCATAATGCAAAATATCACTGTCTATGGTTCTATGTTACTCTATAAAATTATTCTTATGCACTGTTTCAGTCTAGCGAAATGAATTTATTATTGAAATATAAACATTTCTCTGTTCTGTTAGTTATAAACACAAAAACGTATTATAGTTATGTGTGTATAATAACATTAGACATAACTAACAATCAATGAAATAATAACACTATAGATAACATTAGCATAATAAAAGAACGAATAAACCTAATCATTAGATTTCTTCGTTTCATTGTACTAACGTATGATAAGTTGAACCAAAATAACTGTCAAATTTACAATATTTGCAACAATTCACAAATTAGTTCACGAAAAACGAATTTTACAAATGAACGGATTTATTGCAGTTTCGCACAGTAAGCAACAGTTGACGTCTGACCTACAATATTGTTTTTTTTTACTTTGTGTAAAGTAAATTTGATTATTATCGACATGGATGTAGTGGTGACAGGAAGACATTATTTGGCGTTTTGAATTTCATAAATGAATAGGACTTCCTAGAATCTCTCCCATATCTCTCAGTGTATCTACAATTATTTCTTACCATCTGTGTGTCTGAGGCTTCATGTGAGAGCAGTTTCTAGAATCTCTCCCATATTTCTCAGTGTGTCTACAATTATTTCTTACCATCTGTGTGTCTGAGGCTTCATGTGAGAGCAGTTCCTAGAATCTCTCCCATATCTCTCAGTGTGTCTACAATTATTTCTTACCATTTGTGTGTCTGAGGCTTCATGTGAGAGCAGTTCCTAGAATCTCTCCCATATCTCTCAGTGTGTCTACAATTATTTCTTACCATCTGTGTGTCTGAGGCTTCATGTGAGAGCAGTTTCTAGAATCTCTCCCATATCTCTCAGTGTGTCTACAATTATTTCTTACCATCTGTGTGTCTGAGGCTTCATGTGAGAGCAGTTCCTAGAATCTCTCCCATATCTCTCAGTGTGTCTACAATTATTTCTTACCATCTGTGTGTCTGAGGCTTCATGTGAGAGCAGTTCCTAGAATCTCTCCCATATCTCTCAGTGTGTCTGAGGCTTCATGTGAGAGCAGTTTTTCAAAGTTGAAGTTTATAAAGAACTATTGGCAAACTACCATGGGACAATAAAACCTTTGTGTTCTTGCAATATTATCAATTAAAAGTGATTTTGCGAAAGGAGTTCATTTCGATGAAGTAATTACAAGTTTGCAGCTTTAAACCCCAAAAGAAAAGTTCGGATTTAGTGGAGATTTAATGTGACGTTGTAATTTGTACTGTTGAATACTACTCTGGCAGTTGCTGATTGGGCAAAGCCAATAAAGAACAGTTATATCTCATGTAACAGTAAAATTTAAAGTTTAATATTAAAATAAAAAAGTAACATATTTTCTATGTAGTTCTTAACTTCTTTTATAATCTTTCTACAATCAATCTTTTACCTCCGACCTTGAATTCAATTTTTTTCTATGGACTTTGTAAATATAGGACCTACATTTATAAACGTTACTAAGGATTATGTATAGTTCCGTTATTTGGCACTGGTGGACTCGGAGGAGTTCCATGGGGTTAGTCGTTTGGGGGTGACACCAACCCTAGTGAAGTCACTGAGATGGAGTTTCTGAACCATTCATAACAAAAACAGGAGTCAGACAGGGATGTGTGCTGCCGCCTATTATATTCGACGTCTATATAGACAGAATTAAAAAAGAAATACACAATGAGATATATAACGAAACAACGAAGAATGAACAACTTAGCAACGAACTCAATGAGTTGTTACTCGTCGGAATATCAAAGCAGTGTATATAATGACGAAGAAAAACTTCAAAATCACATCAACTCACTATCAAGCATATTCAATAAATACAACATGCGGATTAACACAAACTAAGACAAACTATGTAAATAATGAGAGCAACAGAAACATTCAAACAGAGAACACATAAATAAAATAAGTCAAAAAATTCAAGTAACTAATAAGTATCTTCACAGATAACAGACGACTCTATAGAGAGATAGAAACAAGATGCCAAAAGACAAATTCTGTGACATACTAGCTGTCATCAATGCTGTTACTCTCCAAAATTATCATGAAAGGAAAGAAACAAATGATCAAGTGCATCTTTATACTAAGAATATGCTGTCAATGCCAGTTTTGGCAACTGACATCTACACATAAAATAAAGATCAAAACTTGCGAAATTAAATGTCTAAGGAAGGCTATTGGAGTCACCAGACTCGGAAAAATGTGCAGTGAGAATATCAGAAAGATGATATATATATCACATAATGCATCAAATATAAAGAAAAATAACAGATAAAATGGTCTGGACATCTTATGAGGATGAACGATCAACTTCCCATAAGAGCTTATAACAAGATGGAATCAGGATACAGAGCCAAGGACAGACCTAGAAAAAGGCGGATAGACAACATCAAGACCATACTGAATAAACATGACTACACCTCAACCAAAGCGACATACCTGGTTATGGAACACAGACTACATCTCTCTCCTACGCTCAACGGCAAGTGTGGAAGCTCTGACAACACCACCTAGGGATAGACAAAAGACAATACACTGAATGCCGTTAATTTTTGTTTCATTCCTGAAGTGGATTTAAGAAAATCTTATAACTGCCTCTGACCCCATGTAAATGTGGTATGCTGTGTAATGTTATCGGAGATGGAATATAAATTCATAGGTTCAGCGTGAAAAGTTAACGTCTTTACATATCCCTTGGTAGCTTGACAGTTTATGATTTTATGAGATATATAGTGAGGGTTTTTTCATTTGTGAGACTCACATCAATTATATACTGTTTTAACCCCACCCCCACCCACCACCCCCCCCACCTCAGAGAGGACGATTTCTCTGAAAGCAATGTAGATGATGAGTGTCAGGATCTTCTGAGAATGAAATTAAGCTGTAAAAAACCTCGCTATCGCGAGAGAGAATACAATAGATCTATTGCTCGTAATTCCTGGGTATCGAAACAAGCAAACACACAAGTGAATTCTTAAACAGATTGAACGTAACATGGGTTAATTGATGTCAGTTTTATGTTTTTATTTTGAATTGAACAAATCACTAGCTCTTTGTTAGCTAAATAAACACTGGCTTGTCAACAAAAACCATATCGACACTGAATGACACATTACCATTGCAAGTTGATAGGAAATTGAGGATGTTATTTGATGTTTGAGGATGCTTGGCAGTCAGCATTTAATGCTCACACTGGTTAAAAAATGGTTAAGTGAAATGTACATCGTATAATGAGGCACACTACCCGCTCAATCATGGATGCTATTCCAACGTGGTTATATTAGAGTTTTTAACCATCATAAAATACTGGAGGTCGGTTATGATAATGCAGTCACTTCGACCTCCGTGGACAATATCCATACTGGTCTGTATTATGACCGTCTAAGTCGCAAAATGCTATCATCTTAGGACTGGGGTCAAGCTGTAAACCAATAGAGCTTATCAAGAAATACCAATCACGTTACATGCTATTCATTCAGTTTGTGTTGTTTTGTGAATTGCAAAACACAGTATGTGTGTGCTTGTTTGCAGGAATTATATACATCTTTCTGTTTTCTATTAGTATGACAAATACACTGTCTATAAAGTCGTTGTGCACTCATTTATATTGCTGGTGTCCGCACAAGACGGATGTGTCGGGCCACTGGTGCAAATAATAACAACACATCACAATTCCATTCTCTGGATTACATTCTGCTGGATATCTATTAGGAGCATTGTCCTGCTGCAAAAGAGATCCAGTGGGAGTTTAAAAATGAACGCTGAAGGAGAAGAATATTGCTGTTGACATTACATCACATGACTTGTGGGTATTTAGTGCAGCTTCTGAGTAACGTCATTTGGCGCTACCACATTTATGATGAAAAAACAACAACACATTCCTGCTCATGTTAATCGCGTATTGGGTAAAGTGGCTCGCAGCACACAAGGAATTTATTTCTTGGTCAGCGAATAAGTTAACTCTGAAGATTACATCAATCTAGTGGACCACGCTGGACCATAGAAATACATAACGTTCAATGAGGACGTATTGAGCACACATATTTCGCTCCAGATTCAGTACATAATAAGCTTCATATATACCCAATATTAGAGAGCTGTCTGAGTTTTGTCTCAACAGTTTTCAGACCAATGCTCAGAATCTGCTTTCAAAATGAATCTGGCACCGACAAAAGGTCGTATGTACTATTGCGTACATTTAAAGAAAAAAAAACAACTTTCATTACGGCATGTTTTCCTTCCTGTGAAGGAGTGAATGGTGGCTTTGTATGGGCTGTGGAAATAAAAGCCGTTTGCCACAGCAGGCACCGTGACATGTACAGAATGATTTTGATTGTATCTCCGAAAGAAAATGACCTGTCCCAACCGTAGATTACCGTTTACATTTCTGATGCACAATAATTCAGAAGAAAACTCATGTTATAATTTTACCCCAGTGTATTTGATCCGTGGTTTAGGTTTATTATACGTCGTCAGAGGAGGTAGCTTCTTGTTGTATGGTGGAACCCACTTGGAAGCTGTAGATTATAGTTAAACTATTTTAAGGGTTATTAATAAAAGCATTGATTTATCAGGATTTCAGAGTGACATGTCGGTGCTCTGTGAAAACGAAACCTACACATAAAAATTAAACCTTAAAAAATCACATTCGTAAATTTCATAATCGTCTGTGTCGGTATTAGATATAATCTATAGCAGTGTTTTACCAACCTTTTTTTACCATGCCCAACCTAAGTCTTTCTAAAATTCTCATATCGCCCTATGTAATATATACATATTTTAAAATATATATTCAAAGACATAATTATTCTCTAAAATTTAGGCAATAATCCCCCCTCCCTGAACAGTCAAATTGCCCCCTTCTGGGCAGTGGGCTCCACGTTTGGAAACACTGATCTATAGCTTATTCTAATTTCGGCCTATTTATGGATTTACTGCTCTAAACATGCTGGTGTTAGTAGAAATGAAAGAGTAGACGGAATTAACGTCAAATATATATTCTGTGAATTAAGAGTGACTAAAGAAGATGCTCTAATGTTGTTGTGTTAGATCTGGACACTCTGCCGAAGACGGATGTGTCGGGCCATTGGCGCAAATAAACGGCGACACAACGCATTTCCATTCTCTGGACTACATCCTGCTGAAAATCTAATAGGACCATGGTCCTGCTACAAGATAAATGGTAGACACTTCGATAGATGGCGTATCTAGAATGTGATTAGGATAATGTGGTATTAAATGTGACACAAGTAGAATTGAATACCAGAATAAGGAGTTAGTCGGACAGATGGGTTGATGGACTGACAGATATATAAATAGAGGGGACCACGTAGCGCAGTGGTTAGCGCACTTACTTCGTATATTATTGGTCATGCGTTCTTTCCCCATTTGAGGCAGGCATGTTTTCAGATCACAGCGGGTCCAGGGTCGACCCAGCCTTAATTGGAGACCGGATTAATCCGGGAAGTAAAGACTGTGAGGGAGAGGAGATGGCTACGACCTTCATATAGCAGAGCCACTGAAATGTGAGATTGTTAACATCTCATACCCTACGGCATTAATAAATGCTATGGCTTAATTTTACTTTACTAGACAGATAATCCTATCTACAATCTATAATACTTTCCTATCTATATTTACTA
Source organism: Meghimatium bilineatum (assembly GCA_034231615.1). Lineage (NCBI taxonomy): Eukaryota > Metazoa > Mollusca > Gastropoda > Stylommatophora > Philomycidae > Meghimatium > Meghimatium bilineatum. The sequence continues at coordinate 44,202,388 of CM067311.1, forward strand.
AAGTAATCATATTATTAAAATGTATAATTGTTTGTTGTTTCTCCTGCTGTCTTGAATTTTGTTTACAATATTGATGTGAAGTGTGAGTAAAATATTCTTTGTATGTGATTTAACTTCCTTCGACTTGTATGTCGCTATGTGGCAACTGGTCTCTGGGCTTCTAATTAATAGAGCAAAGAACACGATTACTGTCTTTAAAGGGAAATTATCATAATTATATGCCTTGCCTAAATTTGTTTAAGTTTAGCTTCTGTCAAATTGTCCACTGGGATGACGAAGAGATTCAAGACAGCGTACAGTACACATTTGTCCTTTTGCGAAAGACGCCTAGGTGGTAGAGAATACTAGATATACCAACATTGCTGATGGGTCATTAGATGTGACAGAACAATGATGAACTTGTTGGTCCTGAAGTACATGCTACACTTCTGGTAGGTCACCTCCATTCGGGGATTAAGCGTACATCCACAACAACGTTAACACAGCTATACCTTTAAGGCAAGAAACCTTATACTAGCACACTGGTTAACGTAGTTACTCAAATAAGGAAGACCTATGATTTTATCGGAAATATATTGAATGTCAAGAGGTACCTGACCACTGCTGCAGGGATTACATCATCATCGTCATAATAATCATCATCCACTTGTATATATTTGAAGACAGTGATGAGCTATGCTTGCTTGAAACTTACAGACTCAACAACTTGAAATCATTCTTCCCTCCTCACTGTTCACTACTTCAAAATGTGCTTGCACAAAAGAGAATCATACTTTGCTGTGAATTTATTATTGTTGCTTGTTTTTATTTCCCAGGGAATATAAATTGTGAACTTATTTTTTCTGAACCAAGCAACGAAACTTGACTTTCAGTTTTTTTCTCAAGCAACTCTTTCCCTCGGAGTGGTTCCAGGACTTTTAAATCCCTGAAGACTCTGCTACAACGCAGTTATATTTTTTATCTTTTGTTTGTTTCCATTCTCCATTTAAGTAATCTGAAAGGTATTGATCGTCTTTTGGGTGTTTTAGTGCAACTGCGTCGATTCTAATCATTCTTACTTTACTTATTACTCTTACATGAAGTTAGGAAATATAAGTACAAGTATAATATGTCATAATAGAGAGAAAAATATTGATTTCCGTAGTCATTTGTCAGTATTTCATTATTTGATGTTTTATTCTATTGGAATATTTTCTCATTCGATCCAAAGGTTCTGAATGTGAATAATGAGTTTAGGTTGAATGAGATGAATGTGCACGTGTTTAGTGTGGTCAGTGTATGACTGTTTAGTGAAATCATGTAGAGGTAGTGAGTTCAAAGAGATGTTAAGTGAGGTCGATGTAGCTGTGATGTGTGGTGCCAAGGTAGAGGTATTGAATTCAAAGAGATGTTAAGTGAGGTCTATGTAGCTGTGATGTGTGGTGCCAAGGTAGAGGTATTGAATTCAAAGAGATGTTAAGTGAGGTCGATGTAGCTGTGATGTGTGGTGCCAAGGTAGAGGTATTGAATTCAAAGAGATGTTAAGTGAGGTCGATGTAGCTGTGATGTGTGGTGCCAAGGTAGAGGTATTGAATTCAAAGAGATGTTAAGTGAGATCGATGTAGCTGTGATGTGTGGTGCCAAGGTAGAGGTATTGAATTCAAAGAGATGTTAAGTGAGGTCGATGTAGCTGTGATGTGTGGTGCCAAGGTAGAGGTATTGAATTCAAAGAGATGTTAAGTGAGGTCGATGTAGCTGTGATGTGTGGTGCCAAGGTAGAGATATTGAATTCAAAGATATGTTAAGTGAGGTCGATGTAGCTGTGATGTGTGGTGCCAAGGTAGAGGTATTGAATTCAAAGAGATGTTAAGTGAGGTCGATGTAGCTGTGATGTGTGGTGCAAAGGTAAAGGTATTCAGAGACGTGAACGTCAATTTTCGAAGGTAAAAAGATAGTGGTTGCTATGCTAAGTTATGAGCTCGCGTGTTTACACACGGTTACTCACGTGTTTGCATATGTTTACAGAAGATGAATGTGTTTACATAATTCACTGTGTACACACGTATGAATGATAGAAGTGTGCATCTATCTGTGTGTCAGAGAGAGATGGGATAGATGAGATGCATATACAGCAGACACATATCACCTTCGCGATCATCTTCAGAATACTCAGGCTTTTTTTTCCTCAGTATATCATCTAGTGGTAGCTGACCCTGTCAAAGAAAGGTAGAACATGATTAAATAACGTGAACAAAGTTTGAGAACGTGATGAAATAGAATGAAGAAAGGTAGGGGAACATTATGAAATAGCCTGAATAAAGGTGAACTTAATGACATAGGACATAAATAGTTGAAATTACGTGTAGATTTAGAAGATAATGAAATTACTAGAGATTGAAAGAGATGTTGAAATTGCATAAAGATAGATAGCAAATATAAGATCACATAGAGGTGGACGAGAGCAAAGATGAGATTACATAGAGGTGGACGAGAGAAAATATGAGATTACATAGAGGTGGATGAGAGAAAATATGAGATTACATAGAGGTGGATGGTAGCAAATATCAGATCACATAAATGTGGGCGCGAGCAAATATGACATCACATAGAGGTGGACTGTAGAAAATATGAGATCACATAGAGGTGAATTTGAGCAAATATGAGATCAGAAGTGGATGGTAGCAAATATGAGATCAGAAGTGGATGGTAGCAAATATGAGATTACATAGAGGTGGATTTGAGCAAATATGAGATTACATACAAAAATAGAAACAATGATATCGCCTAGATATATATAACTGTGGCTATTTTAAATATATATTTTATTTCTTTATTAGTGCTTTCATCGCTATTCATATAAGGCGGTAAATATTTAACTTTCTAGGTTTTTTGTGAATTCAGATATAAACTGGAGTCTGGTTATTATCACTAATCATAATTATAATGGTTTTATTGATGATAATTTCCACGTTATTTCTGGAAAAACTACAGAAAGCAGTAAACGATATTTGAACCAGATCCGTTCAGCTTACACCTATTCGACTCACAACTTGAGTGAACTTAAATCCATGAATTAGACAAATCCCTTAAAAATGTGATTTTAATCAATATGTCCAACGTGTGTATTCTCAAGTTACTATTAATATAAACCGATATATCGAGACACAGACAATACTGCACGGGTATGGAACTTTCTCGAGCACATCACACATGTAAACAAGAACGTACCATTAGTTATTCGTGATACACAGATCATTTAATTCTTCTTAATGTAATGTAACAAACATAAATAACACATAAATAAAGTACACGGTTACTTCAGATCTAACATATGTAACGGAATAATATAATTAAGTTGCGTCGATGGATTATTGAAGTAAAAAATATATCTTCTGATTTTGTTCAGTAATACTTCTATGCTTTATTAATATTATCGTTTTATTAATATTATTTATTAATACTTTCATAATATTATTCATTTCATCGTGTCACGTTTTCAAGATTTTTTTAAAGTTTTTAAGTTCTTGAAGTCATTGATCACTTCTTTGCTTATAACCGATATGATATACTTTTCGTAAGTTGTACATAGAGAGAACATTAATTTGTATTCCAGCATGGTGGATTTGTAGTGTCTATCGCACGATGTGCTCTAAGTGTATTGAATAACATTAGTGATAATATACATCCCCGGCAAGTCATGCAGTTATTTGAAAAAAAAATACCAATCTAAAATGTTTCTTCTCTAGAAGGATACAATGGACAACTTCTCATTGGGAATCTATCTGTATATAATTATATATGCATATAGTATCAGTCTACATACTCTTAGTTAGCTGCTGGAACAGAGATCGGAGCACTCATGGGAATGTTGTGCCATTGTGCTGTTTTCTAAATAAATAACCAAGAAACAAGTCACCAATGTCACGGTAAATTAGAACCGCAGTAGTTACTACTATGTGCATTGCTTCAATCATTTCTGTGATGTTTTTGTCAATTGAAAAAAACAATAATTTTAATGTAATTTTTATTTTTTATTTGTGAATAATTCATTCTCAAAACCTCATCGGATCCCACTTTTAGCAGGACAATGACCATGTTAGACTTCCAGAAGATTCTATACTGGAGATGCAGTGTGTTTTATTTCTGTCAATGATATGACACTTTCGACATCGACTGTAGTCAAAATTAATTTGATTTGAATGGAGGAGAAATGAAGAAATGACATATAGCTGGTCAATACCTAATCAAATTCAGCTGGGTATAAGGAAATCAAGAAACAACATCCGCTTGATTACGAAAAGAAATAAAATTAATAAATAGAAATGGAAAAAAGCTATAAACTAGCATTCGCATAACGTTTGATAAGGCAGAGGTAACAAGAACTGATCGATAATATAATTAATACCACGCAGTGACAAAATATTCTAAAAAACCTCCATACAATTACTTGTCAGGAACACCACCAGCTTCTATCATAAAGTCTAATTCACTGCGTGGCGCTAGGAACAAGAGTGGCAATCTTGTTTTCTCTCCTGTTATCCACAAATAATAAATACACATCTAGGACTGTACCGGCATGAATCTCTAACTCAGCATTCTTCCTATCTGTACATTAGGAAATGTTCACACGTATACGCGTGCAGATATGCGCTGTTACATCGCAGCACTGATGGACATTAAACATTCATAAAAATAAAATCACTTCATGTTGAGAGTAGGTCTTGTATTAAATGTCACGTCTCGTTGCACGTAATTGAAGAGCTGTTTATATTAGCACAAATATGTCAATTTTGGTTTGATAATAAAGTACCACATGCTCTCTAGTAGCAAGGAGAACAAAACAAGGCATAATGTGTTCTTTTTGTTGTTGTATAACCCGTGCTCACGGAAAAATAATTATATTTCAAAACTTATTGAACTGATTTGAATGAAAATTAAAATCTGACATAGGTATTAAAAACTTTACATGTGAGTGTTTGCAATATAATGTCTATATATCTATTTATAAAATATATTTATCTATAAATATATACATTAAGACGAAAACCACGTATATACCCCCAAATAAATATAAATCAAATTGGATTTAGGAGTGGCATGGGCTTCACGGAGGCCCTTTTCACATTTAAGCAATTGAGCGAACATACAATAGAATACAACAATCAACTGAACATCACATTTATCGACCAAAAAAAGTTTTCGATAGAATTAACAGAGACAAATTATGGATTTGCTTAGCAGAGTACGGAATCCACAGCCAACTCCTAGAAAACACCATATCACTATGTAAAAGCTGTAAAGAAAGAGTAAGAACACCAGAAGAAATTATAATAAACGCAGTCATAATAACATTTGGAGTCAGACTGGGATGCGTATTATTACCGCGTCTATTCACCATATATATATATATATATATAAAATAACCACAGAAACCGTAACAGCAATAGAACAAGAAAATCAACCAGAACATGAGAACGTAGGAAAAGAAGACAATACAAGCATTAACGAATTGCTATTCGCATATGATGAGGTATTGATATACAATGATACATCTGAACTGCAAAAACTGCTAACCTCATTAAAAAGCTTGTGCGAAAACAACAAAATGAGAGTCAACAAGCCCAAATGATAAACACTGAAGAAATGTAGAAATCAATCTCCACTAGAAATATATATAGACGGCACAAAACTCAACTAAATACAGGAATTTAAGTATCCAATCAGCGTGTTCTCGGAAGATGGGAGACTGGATAAATAGAAACAAGATGCTAGAAGGCAAACGCAGTTTTATATCAATTATCATCAATGTTGAAACACCAGATTATTGACATGATTTCAAAAAGAAAAAAACGTTAATGAATACAGTGTTCATGCTGACATTGTGTTACCAATGTCAGACCTGGACACTGACAGAGAAACTAAAAAATAAATCGCAGGATGCGAAATGACATTCATGAGAACAGCCCTGTGGATTACAAGAGATAGAATGACACTATGAGAAATATGATGAAAACATTATCGTGCAAAGAATACATAGACACTACAAAATCAAATGGTAAGACCATTGGATCAGAATGAAACCACATAGCATTAAATCGATAGCTTTCAATACAGGTCATCTGAAAAGGAATTTTTAATTGATCTTCTTGTTTTCTATTTGAATTTACTTGTATAAGTGAATTAGGTAAGCATTGTACTTACATCTCACCAACTGAACTCGTTAATAATGAAGAACAAGGGGAGGGGGCGGATGGGGGTAATGGAGAAATATAAGCGCAAGAAACCAAATAATTATGTCTCCTCAGTTGCCTCATAGTTAAAGAGAAATATAAGCGAACGGAACCAATAACTCATGTCTCTTCAGTTGCCTCATAGTTAAAGAAAAACATTAGGGAAAGAAGCCAATAAATTATTTCTCCTCAGTTGCCTCATAGTTTAAATATAAGCGAACGAAACCAATAAATCATGTCTCTTGTTGCCTCATAGTTAAAGAGAAATATAAGCGAACGAAACCAATAAATCATGTCTCTTGTTGCCTCATAGTTAAAGAGAAATATAAGCGAACGAAACCAATAAATCATGTCTCTTGTTGCCTCATAGTTAAAGAGAAATATAAGCGAACGAAACCAATAAATCATGTCTCTTGTTGCCTCATAGTTAAAGAGAAATATAAGCGAACGAAACCAATAAATCATGTCTCTTGTTGCCTCATAGTTAAAGAGAAATATAAGCGAACGAAACCAATAAATCATGTCTCTTGTTGCCTCATAGTTAAAGAGAAATATAAGCGAACGAAACCAATAAATCATGTCTCTTGTTGCCTCATAGTTAAAGAGAAATATAAGCGAACGAAACCAATAAATCATGTCTCTTGTTGCCTCATAGTTAAAGAGAAATCATTACATTTTTTCTTTCAAGTTTTCCAATACAAAGAAGACATTCAATAACGTTGTTCGTTTTAAGTTCCTTAAACTTAAGGGGACTTCTATTACATTTTCTGTTCAATATTTCCCTACAAGTAGGGAGAAATCTATGTATTATATTCAATGATCTTATCCATCAATCTATATCTACAACCATTCATCCATATCAATATCTATATCCATCCTTCCAGTTTTGTCCTCGGTATTTGTTGTAAAGCGTCTCATGATTGAATGAGAATTGCTTTCGGGCTGTGACACGTTGAATAGCTTGGTGTATTGTAATATTACCACGGATCAGAACGTGAATATTCCCTTCAAAATCTCTTCTTGATCTTCATCCGTCTCTTGATGTTTCCATTTTCATGTTGGACGATGTTGCTGCGGGCCAATATTGATTTATTCTCATTAAATTACCACACCATTTTAGTCTATGTCTTTCAAAATATTTGACCTCATTGTTCCAACAGTTCTTGTAATCTTTTCATTCATCACATGATCTCTTCTTGTTCTGCTTGCTTATACTAACGTTATCTTATACTAGAGGAGAAATCAAATATATTTTATCTCTTCAATATTTATCTTATACTAGAGGAGAAATCAAATATATTTTATCTCTTCAATATTTATCTTATACTAGAGGAGAAATCAAATATATTTTATCTCTTCGATATTGATCGTATACTAGAGGAGAAAGAAATATATTTTATCTCTTCAATATTTATCTTATACTAGAGGAGAAATCAAATATATTTTATCTCTTCAATATTTATCTTATACTAGAGGAGATATCAAATATATTTTATCTCTTCAATATTTATCTTACACTAGAGGAGAAATCAAGTATATTTTATCTCTTCAATATTGATCGTATACTAGAGGAGAAATCAAATATATTTTATCTCTTCAATATTGATCGTATACTAGAGGAGAAATCAAATATATTTTATCTCTTCAATATTTATCTTATACTAGAGGAGAAATCAAATATATTTTATCTCTTCAATATTTATCTTATACTAGAGGAGAAATCAAATATATTTTATCTCTTCAATTTTTATCTTATACTAGAGGAGAAATCAAATATATTTATCTCTTCAATATTTATCTTATACTAGAGGAGAAATCAAATATATTTTATCTCTTCAATATTTATCTTATACTAGAGGAGAAATCAAATATATTTTATCTCTTCAATATTTATCTTATACTAGAGGAGAAATCAAATATATTTTATCTCTTCAATATTTATCTTATACTAGAGGAGAAATCAAATATATTTTATCTCTTCAATATTTATCTTATACTAGAGGAGAAATCAAATATATTTTATCTCTTCAATTTTTATCTTATACTAGAGGAGAAATCAAATATATTTATCTCTTCAATATTTATCTTATACTAGAGGAGAAATCAAATATATTTTATCTCTTCAATATTTATCTTATACTAGAGGAGAAATCAAATATATTTTATCTCTTCAATATTTATCTTATACTAGAGGAGAAATCAAATATATTTTATCTCTTCAATATTTATCTTATACTAGAGGAGAAATCAAATATATTTTATCTCTTCAATATTTATCTTATACTAGAGGAGAAATCAAATATATTTTATCTCTTCAATATTTATCTTATACTAGAGGAGAAATCAAATATATTTTATCTCTTCAATATTTATCTTATACTAGAGGAGAAATCAAATATATTTTATCTCTTCAATATTTATCTTATACTAGAGGAGAAATCAAATATATTTTATCTCTTCAATATTGATCGTATACTAGAGGAGAAATCAAATATATTTTATCTCTTCAATATTGATCGTATACTAGAGGAGAAATCAAATATATTTTATCTCTTCAATATTGATCGTATACTAGAGGAGAAATCAAATATATTTTATCTCTTCAATATTGATCGTATACTAGAGGAGAAATCAAATATATTTTATCTCTTCAATATTGATCGTATACTAGAGGAGAAATCAAATATATTTTATCTCTTCAATATTGATCGTATACTAGAGAAGAGGAGCGCGGTAGTCTAGTTGATAGTGAGCTTGCTTGCTATTACCGGGGTATAACGTGCCAGACTCGAAACCACTACCGGACAATCACAAATCCTCGTGTGATTTCTCTTTGACACGACTACTCCTCCAGTCGGTTCAGCTGTAAATGAGTACCTGAAGAATGAATTATGGCAGGTAAAGATAGCAATGAAGGGAACTGGCTACCGCCTCTAAATAGTTGCTGGTCTTAGTACATGAAGAGTTATCTTCATCCCATACGGCAGCAGGATGCTGCCATGGTACATACCTTTACCTTTTAACAGAGGAATATGATTTTTTTAAATAAACAAGCTGTAACATAAAACACTCTACAGTAGAGATGATGATGATAAAAGTATTGAGAAAGACGAATTTACGTGGATTAGTGAGATAAGACTAATCGTGTTTGAAACTATGGCAGCTTCATATATTAAAGTTTGTTGGCTTGCTATGGCCAGTGATGAAACCGAGCAAAAGTCCCCCACATAAATAAGGAATACGACTGTTTAATTATTGGTTCTGAACCAATTTTTCTTGTCATTACAAACAACGTAGGTGCTCTGTCTCTCAAAACAAATATCAAATGTATACGTACTGATGGTTTTAGTGGTTAGTTGGTTAAACATTCTTTTTCCTGCCCTTTGGATGCCAAGTTCTTGTCATACCACAATTATTCTCAAATTCCCCAATCATACCCTAGATGCGCCATCTAGTTGAGCTTGAATAGGGCTCATTAGCCATCTGCGAACTATTAGGCATGGTCATAATTCGAATTGAATTTTCAAAAGTGGATGTAGAAAATGGTCATCATCTTTCTGATGGACGAACACACACACAGTGTCAACGTTTAAGACAAGCATGTTAATAAACTTGCGAATTTCTGCCGTATCTATTCTGAGTTCATTTTCAACGTATGTATTTGTTGTTTTTGCAGGCAAGCACTTAACGAACGTGGCGAAACTGCAATTTACTTACAACAAATTCTAACACAAAACATTTATCTGGATACTATAAGCAAAATCGACTACACAAACTGTCAAAGATAGGATTACCCTAAGGGCCTGTTAACCTATGTTGGGGATAAAGTTCTTTATTCATTACTAATTGATCACTCTGAGAATCTGATTGCACTTAAAGGTGTTCATTAGAATATGTTTCCTAGGGCTGTTTCGGGCAAATTCAATGCCTTAATTATATACACAACTATTATGAGAATAGGGGGTAAAAAATACGGGTAGTTTATGAAAATAAGACTACATTACGTGAAATAGCCACGTAGAGACATGATAATATTTATCTATGGATATATTGGCAGCAACATAGTAAGATTAATATATTCTTATATCCCGGAGATTGTGGTTTTCCGAACCAGAAACTACTACAGTTTTCATGATAAACAAAACTCTGATAGCACACAAATGTGACTAACGTCCACGGTTGAGAGAAGCGTGCCTCACATTATTAGATATCTTTTTAAAATAAAAAAAAAAGATAGAAAAAAGAAGCCGACAAGATTATGTCAGATTATGGAAACAAGGAAAGAAGAGTTAACTAATTACGCATTTAAAAATAAACAGAATTCTTCAACAAATAATGCGGCTACATAAAAATAAACATATATCTAAAATAAATAATACAGATGCACGTAAAAGTAAACAGATATCTACAACAAATAATGCAGATACACATAAAAATAAACATAAATTTTCAACAAATAATACAGATACACATAAGCAAGTAAGCTCATCTGCTCATTCGATGCTGCTGTGTGTTTCAGAAACAGGGATAACAGGTAACAAGAGAAAAGTATAAAACTATACGATTTCATCAATCTATGCCTATATAGAATAAATGGTTTGAAATGATATAATAAGACCAACAGTGAGAAGCGCATGTACATGATTAGACACCAGGAGAAAGAAAGAGAGAAAGAGAATTTCAAAAATAGCCCTTAAAATTAAATACGTTGATACGATAGGGAAATAAAATAGCAGCAGAGACATTGTTGTAGAATATAGGTGGAAAAAAAATATACAGAAGAGTTATAAATAGATATAGGAAAGTTGGACAGAGTTATAAATACATATAGGAAAGTTGGACAGAGTTATAAATAGATACAGAGAGCTATACATAGTTACAGAAGATTTCGGTAGAGTTATAAATAGATACAGGTGAGTTGGATAGAGGTATAGGGCAACAGACAAAAGATAACGGACAAACAAACAAAATACTTTACATAAGAGAGCACGTATGGCGTGACGATGGTAGAAGGAAGAACGTGCTAGTAAAGTCACATGTATAAAATATGGTTATCACGTGATAGAAGAAGGAACATAAACACTGTTTAATATTATCACATTCGTATAAAAGAGATGGGGCGGTGTCAAGGACAGTCAATAAATAGCGACAACAAAATCCAACAATCCATCCTTCTAAAAATAGAAATCAATCAGTTTCATTTAGTTAGACCACGTCAATAGTATACTTAGTCAACCTGAACTGTCCTATTTACAGTTCATACAATCACACAAACAGCAACAAATGCGTTGGAAATATAAAATGTTCACGTTGACAATTTGTTTATCAAGGCATAAAGTAAGGAGAAATGCAGCAGACAAAACGCATTTACAGAATAAACAAACAACAGCACATTTACAAAACAGGGCTACTATTCATAGCCAGGAAAACTAGTAGAAAAAGTATAGAGCTTTACAAATAAAGACTAAACACACGACTATTGTTAACATTCAGAACCAAATTTTATTACGGGAATCAAAGAATTAACAGTTTGTATAAGTGTTAACATAAAAGACATATTTAACTATTGATATTCTAGTGATAAGAAACTTGAAGCTATAAACTGTGAAGAATGTTTTTATTTTTTCTGTTCGCTATAGTACATAATTGGCAACCTTCTTGGGTCGGCGGGTCGGATCAAGCTTTTTTCGTATGGTGTGATTGTCAAAAACATTGTTTCGTCTCTTGGAGATCAAAGTAAAACTAGGTGAGCTCAGTACTCAGCGAAAATAGTGCGAACTCTTTAATGCCCATCTCTGGACCTTTCCTTCCTACACGTTTTCTTTCCATTTTTGTTTCTATAGGCTCTATTTGAATCAATAATACCAGGAAAAAAACAACATAGCATGACTTAAGAAGGAAGACAAATACATTGTAGAAGGAAATTTATCTCATTTTTGCTGTATGGGTCCACAAACAATATAGCTGCCCTAGAGCAAGAACTCATCTTGTGTGAAACACGCAGATGCTACTATTGAAAAGCACAGTTCACTGAAGAAAATATACACTATTATCTGACACGAGGCAATAACATTAGACAGTATTGACGTTCAAAATAGCACATCATTATCTTTAACATCACGTGCCGTTTCCTTCACGCCGAGGGTTGGTGTACATACCTTCAATATCCTCTATTCATTGCCTTGCTCGTGCACCCTGACAAACTGCATCCTTTCCATCTTTGCTTACCTCCAAATTATATCTCTGTCTGCCTCTGATTCACCGTCTCTCAATTCTTCAATTCTACCTTCAACTAAGGAAATATGGTCTTCATCACGCTAGCATATCTTATAATGCCCAAAATATTTGTTTTCTCTTTCCTTTAATATATCTTTTTTCTTATGCAGTGTTGTCAGAGCTTGTGCTCGTTTTCTTGTTTCAATAAATTTCTTCCTATTCTCCTATACATCTACATTTCAAAGGTATCAATTCTTTCTTCGACTATTTGTCCATTATCCATGTTTCTGAGCCACGTAGTAATATGTAGCATTTTCAACTTTCCTGTTTAGTTTGTATTTGATTTTTTTTTAAGGTTAATATTTTCATCATGTCACTGAAAGTAATTTTGCTTATCATAGTTCACTTTTTAACTACCTTTTTACATCTACTATCATTTGTTGTTGTTATTCGTCAAACACAAGTGATGATGACCATTTTGTTACAACCACTTGTAATACCTGGTTAGCATTATATCCGGTTAGATTATGAGTTTCTTCTTCTTCATCTTCTGCGTTCGTTCTCAAACTCCTGTAGATTAGCAGGATGTAGTCCGGAGAACGGAATGAGTTGTGTCATGGTTTACAGCATTGCTGCGATATATGCGCCTTTCTGCCTGACACATCCGACTTCAGCATGGATTTGGGTCACTGACCCTATATGGGATGGGACAGCCAACTCCATCCCATAACCTCCTTAGTCGCCATTTACAACATGCTTGGAAGTTAAAAATTGTTGCTATTCTTTGCTCCCCTTTCGGACCCCGGCAACACACGGGCGTATAAGTTTCTAAATGGCTAATAATTCCTATTTGAGCTGCAAATGTTCTTAGACAGTTCGGGCATGTAATGACTACTGTAGACGGTTTTTTTGGTCTATCTCCGTGACTGTCTATCTACTCTCCGCTATTGAGCTGTTGCATTTCTCATCTTCTCACAAGATGATGCACCTTTTTTGTTTTACTGTAGATAGAAATGTAGCTCTGTTTTGTGCAAGTTCTTCCTATGTATCTTTGTCTATTTCAAAGGATTTTGGTGATGTCTTTAATGCTTACTTGCAGCGCTAATTTTGGCTACCTTGAGATCGTATGGACTTCTGCAACTCACTATAGAGAGGTATCTTTGGCAGGTGATCTGGCATAAGTACTAGATGACACCATCATTTGTAATTATGTGTTCACGATACTGGCTGGTAATGGTTACCTGTTGCAGCATTTCTCCATGTACTGTTACATTTATCGTTTGTTCCTCCGTGACTTATTTGATTATTATTGGTAGCATATTATATTCATGAAGTAGTCATCAAACCAACATTTCTTGACTATTCATTTTCTAGGCAATATAAAAACAACCAGTAATATGCGAATGCTTTCTAAACGGTTCGGGTGCACAATCGCCTAGGGCGATATGTGAACTCTCAATCTTAGCCACCACAGGCACTAACTCTACGTCGCTGCTACAGAGAAGAACATTAATTTAGCCAGTTCGTGGAATGATAATATATAGAGTAATAAAATAACACAAGTATAGATTAAAACCGCGCAGAAAAATATTAACGACCACACTCCAAGACAGTCATGTAACACACACTAAAAGAAATGAGCGCATTTGTGGGTATTGGTAAAGAAAACATAGATATTATAAATAGTTGGAATCATTCTAAGCTATTGTGATTAAATAAATATTCGTAAACATAAAATATAAACGGAGTGGAAAATACCAGGAATTGCACAACCGAAAAAACTTCTTCCGTGTTCGTTCTCAAATGCCAGCTAAGATAGTTGAGTGAAACCTGGGAAACAAATTAGTTCCTTCGCTGTTTACTGCGTTTCTGGGATATCTGCTCTTTTCCGTCCAATGTCTCCCACTTCAGAATTGCTTGTATATGTCGCTTCGAGATTTCATTTGACGTCAACAAAATAGTGAACAAAATTCTTTTTAGGCGTTTCTTGCAACATATAGTTCATTTCACAGCTGTTCATTGCTACCTTGTCATGACATGTCAACGCGCTAACAAAAATAATAATTTCCACTCTAAAAATGAAAAATGAAATCTTAAGAGCTGCGACTAGTGAATAACATTTGTATCTTAACGAACGGATTTGAGACGGTGGCAACTACGACAGCGTGTGATTAAATCGATAAAACAAAATTGTTAGATGTTGTAAATTTATAAATGGATAGATAATAGTAAAAACATGGAAGCGTTCCTTTGAGCATTCTACATCAAATAACGTAATAACAGAACTAATAGAAGAACTTTAATCAGGGCATCTCAATAAGTAACTGGAAGAAAGCAGACACACACAAAATGAGCGCTTTAACATTTCTGATGAAGGAGTACGTATATAAATCAGGATATTGATAAAATGTTGGGAAAAGATGGAGTTCAAAAGTTAAATCAACATATACTAAAGAATACCGTGAATTGACATCTTAATTATGGTAACTGTTACTGAAATTACTTGAAAAACTGAAAGATGACTGATTTTACAACAGTCTTTGTATAGAGTCTTTGTACACTATTGTATAGAGGGATGCACACTTTTCAAATATCTGTTCAACATCTACGCAGAAACTACAATAAGGAATGTGAGAGAAGACATACACAAAATTGACTACTACGCTTTAAACATCGGTGGCTTCATTTTTCCTGAACTACGATACGCAGACGACACTTTGCTTCTTTTAAATGATATAAAGGAAATGAAACAACTAATCAAGAATACAAAGAAATATAGCGAATGACAAAACTTATATATTTAAACAAGGAAAAAACACAAATCATGTCAACAGATATAACAACAACAAAAAATCAGAATAGGCAATACCGAGATAGAAGGTGTGGATACATTTGAATACTTAGGAGCAAACATCAACGGTACAGGAGTCTGCATGGCAGAGATAAGGAAGAGAATGACAATGGCATAATCTAAAATAACACGGTTGAAAATCATATGGAAAAACAACAAAATATAAATGAAATTGCTAATACTACGGGCATTTATTTTTCCGGTTGCAACATACGGCTGTGAAACATAGACTAAGTAAAACTGCGGCAAAGAAGATCAACGACTTTGAGATGGAATGCTACAGAAAGATACTTAAAATATCATGGAGGAAAAAAAAAGAGAAACTCAGATATTATAAACACATTGAAGATTCCAGATTGTTGGTTACTAAACACAATAGCAAAACGAAAACTACACCTGTTCGGTCATATGAAGAGACACAAGTGTTTAGAAAAACAAATAATGGAGGGTAGAGTACACAGGTAGAGTAGAAATGGCAGACCAAGACGACGATGGACTGACAACATTAAAGATAACATGAATACGTCATTGGAAAATGCAAAGCTGCATCATCCAAGACAAAGAGGGGTTCAGAGAGTTAATAGGGGAGACGACGTTCTGGAGAGGTTACGTCACATGACACACGCTGACACTAAAAGAATTATTTGCAAAGGAACACTTCACATTGGATAAATAATTCTGAAAATCTCATGAAGCCAACAGAGTCGTTCTTATATATATATATATATATATATATATATATATATATATATATATATATATATATATATATATATATATATATATATATATATATATATATATATATATATATATATATATATATATATATATATATATATATATATATATATATATATCCTTATGTCCTTATTGAAATCGAAGAAAAACAATTTTAGTTGGATTACTGAGAGAGGATCAAAATTGGATCGTGTCAACAAAGTTTGAACGGTCTAAGATATATAGTACTTTATATCTCTGCCACCCAACCCCTTTTAAGTAGTTCGTAGATTTCACAATCTGATCGTGAGATATAGACAAACAAATAGTGCCTAACATGTTTTGGTGTAGCATAAGTACCAATAAAAACGTTCCGTGTTTGAATATATTTACTTGTCTTATCAAGATATTGATGTCTTCATGTTAGGGGATTTGTTCTCAGCTTTGCGACATCTGTGTCACACTATTGGTAAATTATGTCAAACAGGAAAATCTATAGACCACTGCGTGTGTGTATATATACCTGTAAATATGTAAAGTACGTTTGTAAAGTACGTTTCAATAAAAGGCATTTCTATATACCAACAACAGACTATGTTTTATATATCATCTGCCTTGTTATTCTTCTTCATCGTTCTTCAGTCAGATATCAGTTTACAGCACCAATAGCATCAATGAATTGTGTAATTCGCTTCAGGTTATCCATGGAACCCCTCAGGTCTGGGAGTAGTGCCGTCTCAGTAGGCCATATTTTCTCCCTCTCTTCTTGGTAGAGTTGACAGGCATGTTAAGAATGAGTTCTGCAGTCTCTGGGCTCAGTTTACAGTTGCACAGGTCAGTCTCGCCAATCTTTAGCTTTCGGAACAGGTGGCTTCTCAGTCTGTTGTGGCCAGGTTTGTAGTCTGAAGATAATGGTTTGTTCCTTGCCTTGTTAGTGTGGTGACATGTCTTGAATCATGCGGCTTCGCTGTCTCCATGTTCTCGACAGCTATTTTCATCGCAGCCTGCATTAATCAAGGTGTTTCTGCATGCCTGATTGACATTTCTTATTCATGACATTCCATACATTATTTTCGTAAAGGTTTCGTTTTACTAGACCGTCATGTTCCATTGTTTGACCATATCCATGTCTGTCTAAAATATAAGATCTATAAGATAATGGGAAATCAAGTATTCTAATACTATTAATTTGACTATTCCCTAGATTTTCATTGGCTGTTAAACAAATTATAATCATAGTGATCAATGAGTCAATAAGCAGGCTTGATTTTCCATTAGCCAGTAGGTATTATATTGTACACGGTCATTAATAGAGCGAGAGAGAGAGAGAGAGAGAGAGAGTGAGAGAGAGAGAGAGAGAAAGAGAGGTCAATATATTTGAGAAAATCCATTTTTTATTTTGCTATGTGATCTAACTCCAGAAAAATGACATTCTGTTGTTGCTTGTACTGATAGTAACAGCCACAGAAAGGCCCCCTTCTCTATAATAGGTCATGCCTACTAGTTGGCACATTATCCCTAAAGTTGACTGATGTCACTCAGAAAATGAAAGAAGAAGAAATTTATACTACCGTGTTGCTGCATTTCATTGGTCGCATTACGTATGCATTGTTTCGCCATCCAATGAGAAGCAGGATCAACTTAGATTAATGACGCTATGTGCAACTAGTTCTAGGCCCTATACAAATAGAAGGATTTGCTATGTACTTGCTCAATACAAAACTGCACGGTGACTCCGCAATGCTCATAGCTACCGCTACATCTGCTCAATAAATTGAAAACACAAACAACTGTCAAGCGGGAAGAAGGTACAAAACAACACGTATATATGTATATATATATAATATGTGCTTGTGTGTGTGTGTGTGCGCAGTAATTTTGTTTGTGCTTTTTTTCTACGAAAAATGTGAATTTACGGTGTTTACTAATCATACAGCCAATAAAGAGTGTTAAATCCCCCTCCTCTTCTTTCCCATCAGCAAAAAAGAAAGAAAAAAACCGCACACATAGACTCATTTAATTACTTCGAAAACAGTTATACACATTTTCTAATTTGATTCATATCTTTACAAAGGTTCAATGGTTCCATATAAATCATTCTTTACTTCACTTTTCAACTGTGTGGGCATAAAGATAAATTCTGAATTATATAATCTAGAGCTATAAGCTTTGCTCCAAGTATCAGCAGAACTATTTAATAAACATGCTTTCTATTTTAGCATTCAAGGAAGTCCAGAATCCACGCTCTGAAGAAGGCAAGTCCTTATAAAAAAATCCAATGAAGCCAATTGTACAGCGCCACTTATCTTGGCTAATTAGACTGATCACTTTGGTGTATACTTTGTTTCGACAGTCAATTAAAAGTACGGGTACGGGAAAAGTTGGATTAGCAAAAGTAAATGACGTTTGGCATCTCTGCAAAGAATTACTCTTGAAAAAGTCTTGGGTAAATGGCTAAGCGGAACTAGATTCTTGTTTTGTTTGAAAATGTGTGGCAATCATTCTATTATAGTCCGTTCAGAATCGTTTGCCGAGATGTTAAATTATTTTTATCAAAAACGTATTGTTCATTTGGATTGATCATTTGAAGTTAGGTTTAGAATAATAATGTCGCTATAGAAATATTTTTTTATCAAAGAAATGTGATCCAGTATCAAAGATACCTTATTTAACCTATATTAAAAAAAAGTTAATCTAAATTATAAACAATCGCTGGATTATGTAGATGCTTACATCTCACAGCTGATTATTAAATATAAAGGCATGACCCTCACGGTAGAATGTGCACCGTTCTAAAAGTAGTTGTTTCCACTGTACATTTGTATAAAGCAATGTTACATATGGAAATTCCCGTTTAGCACCAAATATTATTTTTCCTGAACTTAGAATTATGTGAAATCAAAAACGGCTATTGACTCGATTTCAAGTCACAAGTCAGAGGCACGTCTCAATATTTACAGAATGTAGGCGGCACTAAGCATATTACATTCTGCAAGTCTATGTGAGAATGAATCTGAAAGCGAAATATTTTACTGAGCATAACATTGCTATAAAGATTTATCAATACTTCTGCAGAGAGCGTAAAAAGGGACATCTTTAGTGTTCTTTATCAAATCCTGAGAAGAGAACAATGCATATTTTAGGTTTGTGTAAACGTTCATTTGATCGAATAGTGGAAGCAAGCGGATATTTATTGCCAACAAATTCACGAAAGCAAGGAAGGAAAGAAAAGATAGACAGTTTCGATAAGGACCTAGTAAAAAGAGAAATATGTAGAATGTTTGATAAAAACGAAGAAGTGACACTTAGAAAGTTGAAGATTTGGCTGAAAACTAATAACGACATTGAAATATCAAAAACTTTATTATGGAAAACTGTAAGAAATGCAGGCTTCACCTTTAGAAAGTATGCTGGTGGAAAAAACATTATTTGTGAAAAGCCACATCTGGTAGCTCTTAGAAGCAAGTATTTACGTGAAGTGAAGGGAATGCGCGAGAATGGTTATGATATTGTGTATTTAGATGAAACTTGGATCAACGCTCATCATACAAATGAAAAGGAATGGCAGTTAGCAGATGGAAGTATTAAAAGATCAGTACCAAGTAGTAAAGGGCAACGTTTGATAGTTGCACATGCAGGTAGCAGACATAATGGGTTGTTGCAGAATGCTCATCTAATTTTCATTTCAAAATCCATTGACAATAGAGACTACCACTCCGAAATGAATGGGCACATATTCGAAGACTGGATCGAAAAAAGTATTCTTCCAATATTAGATAGACCTTCTTGTCTGATAATGGACAATGCTTCATACCATAACGTAGTGAACGTAGAAGATAGAATCCCAACATCATCAAGTACAAAAGATGCAATCAAAACGTGGCTCATAAAAGAACACATACCAGTTACCGACAGGTACTTGAAACCCGAATTGCTTAACCTTGTAAAACAGACACAACGAACAAAGATATTTAAAATAGACAAGTTAATTGAAGAACATGGTCATAGATGTTTGAGACTACCTCCATATCATGCACACTTAAATCCTATAGAGCTAATTTGGGCAAAAATTAAAGGACACGTAGCATCTACAAATACAACTTTCAAATTATGTGATATTGAGGCACTTACAAATCAGGCTCTATCAAATATACATAAAGACTACTGGGTGAAATGTGAGGATCATGTGTTACGCCAAGAAGAGGAATATTGGAAAAAGGAAGGTTTGTTGTTTGTTCAGCCGAAAACAGTAATCGACCTATTTGACTCGTCTGATTATGAATGATCATTACTCTGATTAAGTCTACACTAAAAAAAGTTTGATTTGCAAAATTTACAAGTTGATTTGTAAAACATTTCATTGCTCAATACCACCCAAGCAATTCAAAAAAATGTTATAAGCAAACCATCAACCATTACTTATAAAAATTAGCCCGCTTGATTCAATACAGAAGTTCAGATATCTTGGATCAACTATTACAGACAAAATTTCCTTACATGAAGAAATATATGTACTTATTTCAAAGGCAGCGACAACATTTGTGAAACTCACACCAAGAGCATGGAACAATATCAAATTGACTCTACGAACAAAAGATATATTTTAAATTTTTTTTACACCTGCCACCATGTAAAATTTTGTGGACACGCCTATGGGTCATCATTGCACTAGATTACTGTAAAATATTTTGTTTATGGTCGAAATCATATTTACATGGGCAAACATCAAAAGAATTCGCCGCTTTCAAATAACCGTTACAGCTAGACATCAAGTAACACATATGTTTTCGCGACATGGACATTTTAACAACGTATGCCAAAATTCATGTGAAATCATCAAGAACTTTTTGAATTATAAATCATACCATCTCGGCAAACGATTCTGAACGGACTATAGTAGAAATCAGCCTGAGACTGTAGCATGATTTCTACTCATGACGAAATTTCCTTTGTAGGTAACCATCGATATTACAAGACTTGTGGGCTAAATTACGAGTCATCCTTCTGAAGTGATTCATTTGACTTTTATCGTGATTTTCGTAGTCTCTCGACACAAACTATACACAACTTGACCAATGAAAATCACGGAAATGTCAAATGCATTACTGGAGAAGAATGAATTATAGTTATCAGGACTATAGTCAAGCAGGACTATAAGTGACGAAAGGCACGGTTTAATTGTCCAGTTACTGTCTAATATGAAGCTATATACAATATACATTTATAAACGGGAGATCAAGAGATAATGTCGGAAAAAAACAACCTCGAAACTTAAAGTAGGAAGGGAGCGGGGGGGGGGTAACACACTGCAAATGTAAAAAAAAATGAATGGAAAAACGTACAAGTATTATCAACATTAGTCAATAAAACAAAATAACAACGTGACACATCGAAAGACTTTTCGACTAAAAGCTTTCATCAGGACGAAAGACAAAAAAGGAAATAAACAATATACTAAAAGTGAGAAACACACATATATGAGGATTGAACCACTAAGATAAACTTGACTAAAACGCCCCAACTAATGATTTTCTATTAATAATAGACTTGATGATTAACAATTCAGAAACATATGATTGTGTGTGTGGTTTATTATAAGTGGGTACCGGATTAATCCGAGAAGTAAAGACTGCGAGGGAGAGGAGATGGCTACCACCCTCATTTGCAGAGCCTCTGAAATGGGAAATCGCTAACATCTCACACCCCTACGGCATTAATAAATGATATGGGCCACTTTACCTTTTTTTTACTACGGTTTATTAACAGTATACAAGATAGTAATATAAGTGCTTAATAAGAATTGTTCATATATAGAATTACTGCAAATTAATATTAAAAAGGCAATGTTTCATATATTTACTACAAATCTATCAACCTCATTGTTTGCTTAATAAAACTAAATAGCTTACTTTTTTATCATACCTAACCATTATGTTAAAATAAATTGCTAAAGAAGGAAGATACAAAAAAAAATTATGCATCTCATTTGAGATGATCTGTCCATTTTAGACATACGTAGCATCTCTATTAAGATTCTGCAGAGTGAATCATAAAATTGCCTGCGAGCATATGCCAGTAAATTTATTTTTCTACATTATTTCTCAGTGACATTTATTCTAGTATAGCGTTGTAAACATATCGCTTTGTAATGCATAGGAGAGCATAAACATTTTTCAAGAGTACAACATTTCCCACCATCAATAAACTATTGGATCTAACCAGTTGAAGTGAGTAGATTGTCAAAGAACATTAAGGGTATCAGTTCGAGCGCAATATTTGATTTCATGATATCAATGATAGATCAATGATAGATCACTAAAGCAGATAGTCACCAGAGCTTGCACAAAATAATCAATAAGGAACAAACATTTCTAGTGAGACTGTTCATATTTATTCTAAGTATAGATTCATCTGGCTCTGAATCTTTTTACGTTTTAACATAGAACTCACAAATAAGATGAATAAAATTGTTATTAAAATCTTTGCCAAGTGAAAGACACAGTTTTAAATGTATGTTTAATTATACGCAAAACAATTTCATTTGTTTTCATATTTTACATGTCTTGCAGATAAAGCAAGCAAATAGTGTCAGTCACGTGAAGACTATAAATGTCATATTTCCTCTGACCAAGTCTCTTAAGGAAACACTAAGATGTATTTTTAAAAGTGTTGTTTTCATGCAGGAAGTACATGCGAAATTTTATGTTGTATGCTTCGTCGAGATTAGCTTTACAGATTATGTATAGCGAAGTTGGATTTAGTCTAACTCAAACCAACCCAATTTGTTTTTCAAAATTCTTATTTTGACGGAAGGAGAAACGTCCATTTGTGATCAGAACTAGTATTGATTGTGGTTTATAATGAATGATTACCGTTATCATCAAAGATACGGTTAGTTCTTGAAGAAGACAGTACTGCGGATGGACAAATGTAATTATTACCCGGTAAGTATTGTAAATGTACTGATTTACAAGTTGTCTAATAGATCGAAGAGTTATACGGTTATTTACAAGTAAAGTGTATTGTCTTAAGGGACTGTTCATAAGTTACGTTAGTAATTTTGTGCCAATTTTTGACACCCTTCCTCCTCCATGTTAACAGCTGTCGAGAATTCAGGAACCCTCTCATGCTTATTTATGTTTATAAACATGTATCCTCACCCCCAATAACAAACATTTTTAGCAGTTTTAGACAAATGTTCAACATTCAAACACTGGAATTGAGGTATAAAAATATTACTGTTGATCTCCACTTGTGTAACACCATCTCTTCCCATTCTTGTCAAAAACGTGTTAAACTTTTTTAGCCCCCCTCTTCCCAATTATTGCCGTAATTTATGGATATCCCTCTAAAGTTTACGGTTACACTTATTTTTTATAGAGAGGAGGACATTTCTTGATTTCGTAACAAAATGGAGGGCATAGAAAAACAATTTGTTTACAGAAAAGGAGGACACAATATTCATTTTACAGTTTTCGAACAATTCATATTTTGTAATCTTGTGATGTAGTGGTTAAGACATTCATTATGTACTGAAGAGGTCAAGGGTTCGAATTTGACTTGTTACATCTTGTTTACAAGGTAAATGTTCATAAGCTCCCTGGTTACTAAGCTACGGAGCAACGTGCTATTAGTATTACTCCCGGTAGGCGACATACCCTTCGACATAGGCGATAGATCAACGCTTCGTTGAAGTGAACTGAGCACACGAAGGAAAAACCGAGAACATTGACGTCAATCATCTACACATTTTAATACTGTCCCCCCCCCCCAAAAAAAAAAAATTAAGTAAAAAATTAAAAAAAACATGATACTGGTTGTGCAGGGCGACCCAAATAGTAAATAGGCATAAAAATATTGGCATTTGATATACATATCGCAAGAGGTGACTCAGGAGGTTTGGAATCAAATTGGATGTGTCATCTTATAGTGGCCGATAATCGATTTGTAGTCAGATATTTTAGGTGCACAGATAAAGGATTTTGTAGTCAGATATTTTAGGTGCACAGATAAACGATTTTGTAGTCAGATATTTTAAATGCACAGATAAACGATTTTGTAGTCAGATATTTTAAATGCACAGATAAACGATTTTGTAGTCAGATATTTTAGGTGCACAGATAAACGATTTTGTAGTCAGATATTTTAGGTGCACAGATAAACGATTTTGTAGTGTGTTAGGTGGACAGATACATAATTTTGCAGCCAGATATGTGATGCCGAAAGATAAACGGTTTTGTAGTGAGATATGTTAGGCCGAAAGATAAACGGTTTTGTACTGAGATATGTTAGGCCGAAAGACGCAGATATCACAGGTATTATGTAGATTATGAGAAGGCTGCCAATTTTTTAAAGAGATATATCTTGCTAGAGATATAACCATACACACGATCATATGTTTATAAATTGTTAATCACTAAGTGGATTATCAAAAGAAAATCATTAGTTGGAGCGTTTTAGTCAAGTTTATCTTAGTGGTACAATCCTCATATATGTGTTCTCACTTTTAGTATATTGTTTATTTCCTTTGTTGTCTTTCGTCCTGATGAAGGCTTTTAGTCGAAAAGTCTTTCGATGTGTCTCGTTGTTTTATTTTATTGACTAAGGTTGATAACACTTGTAAGTAGTTCCATTCATTTTTTACATTAACAATCAGGTGTGTGTGAACTAAAGAAGAAGAAGAAGAAGAATAAGAACGGATCGAATTAAAGATGCATTGTTTTACAGAAATGTTATGCTGAATTAGATCTACGCCTAACGACGTATAACTGTGTAAACATATCGCACACTATTTAGAGAGATCAAGGTTTCAAATGACATATATCTATGTCTTATTCATACATATACACACAGGCACAACATAGATAACTAATATTGTCTTGAAATCTATGTTTTCAAATTTGAATCATTCTTGTTCCAGGACAATGACAATGACAATACCAGATTTACTGTTGAATTTGGTACAGAGAACGGATATGCGTTGAATTGCGTATTTATTCACAAACTTTTATTCACAAACTTTTATTCACAAACGATGAAAATTACATCGTAAAAGATATGAAATTGACATTGGGAAGTATATGAAAATAACAATATGGAAATATTTTTGCATTTTCATAACAAGAAATGGACAGATTGAAACAAGGATGTCAAATACAACTAAAAGGAAATGTTATAGCTTGGGAAATTTTGTTAAATAAAAAGAGATTAAATCAAATACGAATTTAAGAATCTATAACGGAAACTTTATGGGTACTTTTGTATAATTTAAGGACACGAGGAATAACACAAGATTAAATCAGATCGCGACGTATACATATTTGGAATAAACTGTTTATTTGGAGTAATATGATTTTCAATGAGGAACTAATACAGAAAATAGTAAATATAAAGAAACGTTACATGGATACGTTAACTATTTATTTCCGAAAACGTTTTCACGTGCTTTTGTAATATGATTAATAATCCTTATAAAAGTAGAGGTTACCGGCATGGCGGGTTGATTTAGGTGTTGAATTTATCTGCTTAAGGAGAAAGAGAGTTGAAGATCTTATAGAAAGACGTTTTTGTGCACTATAGTATTTGATCTGACGCAGCTTGAAACGAAACTATATGGTGATCTGCAGTTTATCAAAACGCAGCATCCTTGATAAATGCAGCAGCTACACAGGAGACACTGGCTAGAAGTACACAAAGGTATTGAACCATGTCGGTCTGCAGTTACAGAAGTCATGTGCACAAAATTTATTAGGACTTCATTCCATACGTTTTTACTTATTTTCGTGATTTTCGTTGTCCATTATTAATATATCTGGAGTCGCCTTGGCAATTTTCGGTATGAGTTATCATTTTTGGTACATCACATTTTTATGTGATGTACTCTCGACGTCAGTGTTTTCAGATCATATTTGCGATTATTTTTTCACATTTTCATATCTCAAAAAAATCATCAAAATATTCAACCTACATCTTTTCTGCGCTCGTTCTGACATTCTTGCTGGCTAGCATGATGAACAATGCGTTGTGTCACAGTGTACAGCTTGGCTGCGATATATGCGACTTTCGGCAGACATATATGACTTCAGCATATTTTATAGCTCTCTTTCATTTACGAACTAAACTAGCCCACCTAACCTCAAAACTTCCATACAAAATGCATGGCAGGTTATAATGTTACTATTTTATGTGCTCCATTCGGCGAGATCTGAGGGGGGGGGGAGGGGAGAAACATAATACTTCTCCCGTATGCTGTTGAAGCCTGAAAGTGCAGCAAGGAATACCGTGATAGTGGGTCTGTCATGAATAGTCTATGAGAAAACTAGGAAGGTTTAAGGATGAAAGAAGTGAAGACGGATGTACGAGGGATGTACGAGGGATTTACGGGGGATGTACGAGGGATGTACGAGGGATGTACGAGGGATGCTCACTAAATTTCGAGATATTTTTCGTGAGGAGGAAAGAATTAAAAAGTAAACTTACAGATTAGCTCTATCTCCTTCAAATTAGTTCCTTTGCGTTTGTATATACTTATTTCAACGCTCCTGACACTAAAGGTAGAATAGCCATCATTTTGCTGTCTGCGTTGACTTGGATCTCATCAAATATATAGATCATATATAACTATATAGGCCACGTTCAATTTTTTTAGTTGCAAGGATAAGAGAAAGTCACACGGAACAAGATCGGCTGTGTACCAAGGTTGTGTGAGTAATGGAATATTTTTGTTCAAAAGTAAATCGGGATTACAAACTTTGGAACACATCCTTTTGGTTATCAGTCAAATGGTGGGGTCACTCATCTCATGTCATCATCATCAGGTAGAATATCCTGAACGAAACTTCTAACGATCTTGAGCCAATCGTTCTGCTTCTGTCACTATCATGTTTAGGTGGTCTTTGATGTTTTACGTCCATCTTCTTCTTGGTCTGCCTCTCGTTTGTCTCCTTGGCATCATCCCGTCCATTATGGTCTTCTCTAGGCTGTCATCACGTTTAATATCGCCACAATATTGTAGTGTTCTGGAAAGAACCATTCTTCTTAGCCAGTTTTCTTTCTCATTCATTTCTCTCAGGATTGCTATATTGGTGATTTTTTGGTCCATGGTATTCTGATGATTTTTTATGGCATTTTGTTTCAAATGCTGCTATTTTATTTTTCACTTTGTTAGTGATTGTCCAGGATTCATACCCATATATTGCCACTTGGAATATTCAAGATATTAGGAATGTTAGTTTTGTTGTTTTGCAGCTACTCCGCCATATGTTTTTGAATTGTATCAGCTTATTTGACGCGATAGCCAACCTTTCTGACATCGTCATAGCAATCACCGTTACTGTTTGTAAAATAACCAGGGTAATCAAATCTGGTGACTTTTTCTAATTCGCTATTATTGATAATGATTGAGAACTTGCTAGTGGTATTTTTGTTTCTCATAATCTTAGTCTTGTTTCCATTAAGAAAAAGGTTTTGATTTTCATTATGTTCTTTACTGGAGTTTATGAGGTGTTCGAGACCAGTTTGACGGTAAGCCAATAATGCTGTATCATCAGCATATCTTAGTTCTGATATCTCGTGACCTCAGATGTTGAGTGGGTCGAATTTATTTCTGTGTTGGTCATTTCTTGCATTTCTCATGATGTTCTCGACATAAATATTGAAGAGATTTGGTGATAGGACACACCAGTGTCTGACTCCTTTTTCCACGCTGAATCAATCAGATGTTTCACTACTGCTTGCTGTCTTGATATCATGTTTTTATGAAGCGGATTAGGTGTACAGGAAAACTCATGTCCTTCATGAAATTTTTTCATCTCGTGTGCAGATCATAAGTCTCGATTTTATGTGATGTTCCCATTTAAGTGATGTGCAATTTGCAGCAACCTCATGATATCATGTGCTCATGATATCAGATATTTGTACTTATGATATCTGATATATGTGCTCATGGTATCTAATATCTGATCTCATGATATCTGATCTCATGATATCTGATATATGTGCTCATGATATAAGATATTTGTGCTAATGATATCTGATATTTGTGCTCATAGTATCTGATAACCGTGCTCATGGTATCTGATCTCATGATATTTGATATCTGTGCTCATGATATCAGATATCTGTGCTAATGATATCTGATATCTGTGCTCATGGTTTCTGATATCTGTGCTCATTATATCTGATATCTGTGCTCATTATATCTGATATCTGTGCTCATAGTATCTTATATCTGTGCTCATGATATCTGTGCTCATGGTATCTGATATCTGTGCTCATGATATCAGATATTTGTGCTAATGATATCTGATATATGTGCTCATGATATCTGATATCTGTGCTCATGGTATCTGATAACCGTGCTCATGGTATCTGATCTCATGATATCTGATATCTGTGCTCATGATATCAGATATCTGTGCTAATATCTGATATCTGTGCTCATGGTATCTGAAGTCTGTGCTCATGGTATCTGATGTCTGTGCTCATTATATTTTTATATCTGTGCTCATTATATTTGATATCTGTGCTCATTATATCTGATATCGGTGCTCATTATATCTGATATCTGTGCTCATCGTATCTGATATCTGTGCTCATAGTATCTGATATCTGTGCTCATGGTATCTGATATCTGTACTCATAGTATCTGATATTTGTGCTCATGGTATCTGATATCTGTACTCATAGTATCTGATATCTGTGCTCATGGTATCTGATATCTGTGCTCATTGTGTCTGATATCTGTGCTCATTGTATCTGATATCTGTGCTAATGATATCTGATATCTGTGCTCATGGTATCTGATATCTGTGCTCATTATATCTGATATATGTGCTCATTATATCTGATATCTTTGCTCATGGAATCTGATATCTGTGCTCATGATATCTGATATCTGTGCTCATGGTATCTGATATCTGTGCTCATTATATCTGATATATGTGCTCATTATATCTGATATCTTTGCTCATGGTATCTGACATCTGTGCTCATGATATCTGATATCTGTGCTCATGGTATCTGATGTCTGTGCTCATGATATATGAGCTCTTGGTATCTGATATCTGTGCTCATGAAGCCAGTGTGTCAGCTTTGTTCTTACTCAGAACTCCATTATGATCAGACAACAATATTTCGTAAGTCAGGAGTCCCTGTATCTCGTTGTTAGGTTGTTTCATGTTTTATTTTGACAACGCATCTACCTATGTTTGTATATCTTGACATTTGCCCTGAGTTACTCCAGCCACCTATTTGCTGTTTAGGGTTGTTACCCTACAGTGGAACATTTATCCCTTGATTTTACAGAATCCAGTGGGTGAAATGTTGAGCAGGGACGACTGAGGCGACAGTTCCAGTTGCCGGTGGCCCTAAGCAACCGTAATGAATTTAATATGTGCAAAAGAGGGACACCAGAGCTGCACGGGACATACAATTCCTAGTTTTGGCGCTAGCAGAGCCATCTCTAACACACAAATTAATAGTTTTAGCGCGATCAAAGCCATCTCTAACACACACAAATTAATAGTTTTGACGCTATCAGAGCCATCTCTAACACACACAAATTAATAGTTTTGACGCTATCAGAGCCATCTCTAACACACACAAATTAATAGTTTTGGCGCTATCAGAGCCATCTCTAACACACACAAATTAATAGTTTTGGCGCTATCAGAGCCATCTCTAACACACACAAATTAATAGTTTTGACGCTATCAGAGCCATCTCTAACACACACAAAGTAATAGTTTTGACGCTATCAGAGCCATCTCTAACACACACACAAATTAATAGTTTTGGCGCTATCAATTATCTCTACAACAAAGATTCTCAATTTTGGAACTGTCCGAGTCATCTTTAACATAAAATCCCTAGATTTTGTTCTGTCAGAGGTATCTATAATAAACACATTTCAGTAACTCAATTAAATAAAGACAAAAAAATGTTTTTCATAAGATGTGTGAAAGATTGACTAAATGTACTCAGATTTTTACATAAACAATCCGCAACTCTAAAAAAGTAGCACTTTTAATTAAGAAAAGACAAACACACGATCGCAAACGTCTTTACTCACTGAATTTGTTAATATTGTTTTTTAACCAATAGTTGTTTATTTATCAACGAATGGTTTAAAATACAATAATAACAAATTAAGTGATCGGGCAATCTTTTGTAAATTTCAAATGAAGATTGCGTGAACAAATTCCTGGACTGGAATATAATATGAACACAGTATATTTTCGATTGCTTACTGAAGCAAAACTAATGCAAAGTTATGATATTGATTACAGGAAAGTGAACTTCATATAAATAAGTTAAATAACTCTGTGGTAAATGTTGTTGGATGTATAGCATTGGAGTCTTTCTCCAAAATCTATGGATGAAACTGAGTAGCCATTAATTAGTCGATTATTTCCTACAGCTAACCACTGCACTAACTGGAAGTACTAATACATATATTGAAATTATACGCATGAAGAAAATAAATTCATTTAAAATTCACTGTATTTCAGTGCTACTATAAATGTATGATCAAACTAGTATTAAAATTCTGAAATTCATTAGTTATATTAAACTAATATTATATGCCATGTTACATCTGCAATAAAAATAACGCCATAAGTGATACGTTACATATCAGAAGACACCTCCCGCTCCGTTTAGCTGGAAAAAAACAAAGCCTCACATTCGTAAACAATATTTATCAAGAAATCTGGTATATTTATACTTCCAAGACCATTCGATTAAATTCAGTGTCCAGTAATACTATGTTAGCTGGATATATATGTAAATTCAGTGTCCAGTAATAGCATTAAAATTGGATCCGCGAGGCGCAGTGGTTAGCGCACTGGCTTCACACATGAGTGGTGCTGGTTACATTCCTCAGTTGAGGAAGAAATCGTTTTCAGATCGGAACGGCTTCCGGGTCGACATAGCCTTAAATGGGTACCGGATTAACTCGGGAAGTAAAGACTGTAAGGAGAGGAGATAGCTACCGCCCTCATTTGCAGAGCCACTGAAATGTAAGATCGCTAACATCTCACACCCCTACGGCATTAATAAATGTTATGGGTTACTTTACTTTACTAATAACATGTTATATGGGCATATATGTAAATTTCGCGGCCAGTAATAAATACCATATTAGATGGACATATGTAAATAGACAAATAGATAAATAAATATACAGAACGGTTGAAAATGTGTCGAAGATTAGTCATTGTACGCAGGGTGTCCCATATGCACTCCATCCCATTCAACGAAGCATCACTTTCTTGTCAAAAGTACCACTCATAGCACGTAACTCCGTGGTTTTTTTAATTCTGAGTCTAAAAATATTTCATCTTGTAAATATGATTTCGCGAGATTATAACCGGCTACGTCCGGTGTACAAAGCGAACGGCTTAATTACTACGCCAGTGATTATATATATATATATATATATATATATATATATATATATATATATATATATATATATATATATATATATATATATATATATATACCACAAATTACTATTTGTATAGGATTTAAAATAATTGTTTGAGTTAACTCTCACATATTTCATCTCATTACAGGAACAATGCATCAGCTGATAGAGAGAACACAAATACCACTATGTTACAGGACCTCGTCATTTAACATGTGAAAGCATTCAACAATTGATTACTGTTACATAACGCTTATGAGAGTTTATATACGATGTCGCTATGTTTTTTCAGCGATAAATCGTCTCATAAGAGATGTACTCCTAGATTGAAACTCTACCAAATTCGACGTTAATCGATTTCGTAACAGGATTTTTGAGTAGCTGGGTGTTTACAAGTTTTAGGCTAGTGTTTTGTGATAGCTATTCATGTTGAATCGGAAACGCAATACGTTATCTATTTGTAAAACAGCAGTTTGTTCCATACATTCCTATTGATATCTGTAACAACTAGGCGTACTCGTGTAGGGGTATCATTGTAATTCTAAAACTGCTTGGTAAATCTGGTCAACTGACACGTTTCATCGGCATGTTCTTCACTATGGAACTATTTACTATAGTGTAAAAGCGCACATTACTTTGATCAAGCAGTGTGTTTAGCCATTGAGAAACATACACTATGAGAAATAATGATAGCTCTCGTGGGAGACTAGATAGACAATCCTCTATATACATTACTTAAGGGCCCATATTAATATATTCAGCCGTTTCTTCGTGCCGATTAGTCTTCAGTATTACTCAACATATGTTTATTACATCTTTTCGAATGCTCATAACGTTTAATCATTAGCCATTTCTTCACTCCGATTGGATTGATTCATGATTGTCAGTAATAATTCAGAAATAGGGTACTCATGCAGCATTTCTAGTTAAAGAGCACACAACATATAGGCACTGACATACATGCATATGTAATAACGAATGGTGTATCTAGTTCATGAATGTGCTGCATGCAATTTTGGAAGCTCTATTGTATTGCATTTTCTGGTGGAGTTGAATGGCTAAAGCATTCTTTTACCGAGGCTCATCTCTTTCTGGTGGAGTTGAAGGGTTAAGGCATCCTTAAGCCGAGGCTCATCTCTTTCTGGTGGAGTTGAATGATTAAGGCATTATAATACCGAGGCACATTTGTTAAAATTGAAGCATTGAGGCCTCCTTTTGCCGATGCTCGTCTATTTCTGGTGGAGCTAAGAATTAAGGCATAATTATGCCGAGACTCGTCTGATGGAGTTGACGGATTAAAGAATACTTATACAGTGGTTCATCTGATGGAGTTGAAGGATTATAGCATCCTTATGCCGAGGCGTATCTCATTCAGTTATTGATGAGAATAATAAATCTTGATATTGAATATTTAAAAAATGTGGACAACAGAAATCACCTAACACTGAGTACCTTTCGAATGGTATTACTTAGGTGTTTTTACCTAAGTGTATGATTGAAGTATTTTTTTATTCATGCAGGAAATGATAACATGAATATCACAGCAATAAATGAAACACATCATACGGTGTTTGACAAATCAAGTGAGGAAACTCAGATCTCATTTACTGAGATACTGTTGGTCATTTTCGCTCTAGTTATGTCAGCATTGATCATCTTTGTCAACAGTGTCACGATACTCGTTATCAAGAAAACTCCAAGTCTACAAACATTTTCCAATATTTACATAGCGTCTCTAGCAACCAGCGACTTGGTTATTGGCATCTGCCTCATACCTTTATCAATGTTCTACATCCCGTCAATAAGGGAGCACTACTATGACCAAAATATCAAGTTGTGCGCATTGATTTTTGGTACTAACCTTGGAATGGCTGTCGTATCTACAATTCATATGTCACTAATCGCAGTGGATCGATATTTGTATATATTATGGCCGTATATTTACCAGAGGAGTATAGACCGTAGGGTGATTTACGCCATTCTCTTGTGCACGTGGTCCTTTGGAATCTTCTACGCTTTACTTCCTCAACTGATTCACAACGACGCTTCTGGAGTCAGCAGATGTGATATAACTTTAGTGATGCCGGAAGAGTATATGTTTTATGCCAATTTATCTATCTATACATTGTGTGTCACCGTTAACATAAGCATGTATTCTCCTATTTTATACACCGCTTGCAGACAGAGAAGAATGATCCAATCAAAAACTATTAACAGAGTTAACATTGCTGTGACTGAAACTTCTCAAAATCAACGAAACAAACAGTACAAATCGAACAATCAATCAGTGATTCCTAATGAAGATATTGAACAGGAAGTAAAAGATTCAAGTGCAAAACACATATCTCATAATAACAACTGGATTGAACCTCAGAGAAAAACATCATCGCGTATGAAAAGTGTTCGGTTCTTCATGACTGTGTTTGGAGTACACTTCCTCTGTCTGACACCAACTGTTATTTGTATGGGTATTGATTACCACTGGAGGGTTGTCAGATTTCTGTACAACATTTTTAATTTGTTAGCTTTACTCAATTCAGGGATGAATTTCCTCATTTATTTTATCTTAAATGCCAGGTTTAGACTCGCTGTTCTCAAATTGTTTAAATATCGTGGAGCTGTTGCATCCATGGAAACAACAGACGGTTCTTACCTGGACGGCTAGAGATATTTTTCTCATTCACTCATTCACACAATTCAACATTGACGTATTATTTGTGTATGTTGTTAGAACCAGGGAAAGGGGAAGGATCATCTGTTAATAATAAAGTAATCATGTTCTATGCAAAATCTTACCAGTTCTCTTCAGTTATTTCATCGTCTTCCCTTAACTACATCTGTACTTCACGCGCATATTTATTGTCGCACCTTAACAACATCTATAGTATGCAAGAAAAGCGCCTTCCTGGCAATGAGAGTGGTGCAGGGGTGTACTCGCGATACACCTATCTCTGCAATGAGATTTATGTTTGATCTCCCCAGTATTAGAGAGCGACATCAGGTAGCACAGGTTAGGTCGTACCTTAAAGCAACAGAATGCACCCAAAGACCCATTACACAAACGTCTAGATGAGTCAAAGGGAAAACAAATAAAGGATGCCAGATCGTGGATGGCAGAGACTGAAGACACATTGCGAAGAGTATGTGAATGTGAAGAAATAGGAAATGTCAGTGAATGGGTTGAGGTAGTCATTGAGAATAAAGCACTGACTAATGTAATAATACAACTAGATAAAGCGTGTCGTAAATGGACGGATGTCAGGGTCCAGTTACAGTGCATGAATTCGTCCAGCTACATTCGAAACCACAAGACATAATTATATGCACAGATGGCCTAGTTGACAGAAATCAAAATAAAAGAGGTTGAGATTTTGTTGCCTACATAAACGGCGTGAAATTTATTGAGAAATCATCTACATACTCCACTATAACTTCGAGCATGAAGATGCAGATATAGTGTGCTACAGCAGCATTAAATTGGTTGAAAATTGGTACATCAACAAACACCGTGGACTCAAAAACTCTCCACACATGCTGTGCAAGATAGAAACATGCATGCTGAAAATGGAATGGTTTGATTTATTGAATAATTGAGCTGTCCATAACATTACATGGATATACTGCCCTGGTCATGAACGGATCAGAGTAAACGAGAGAGCCGACTTATTGGCAGGCAATGCGGCGATAGACGGCACAATGCTGAGAAGTGATAAAGCAGACATGATCAAGGCAGTAATAAATTAATATCAAGATGAAGATGGTGTCAATGAGGCTGAGAACGTACACAAACAGAGAATGTCTGAAATGAGAGTATCTAGAAGGGAGGAAGGGAAAAATATTTATTTTTGGGAAAGTTCAGAAGATCACGCAATAAAAACCAGACCGAGACTCAGTCTACATACACTGGTATGGCTAATGGAACGGAGAGCGGGGCACTTATGGGAGTGCCCCACGTGGTGTGATGGTAGTTTTCAATCAAGAACCAAGAAGAATAAAGAATCAAGCGCCTTCCAAAGAGATTGTTCTATAGTAACATGTGCGATGGAAAATATTCAAGCCGAGGACAGAAAACGCGCTTCAAGGATCACTTAAAAAACTCTCTGAAAAACTGCAGCATTGATCATATCTCCTGGGAAACTAGATTGATCGCTCAGTGACACACTCAGATTACTGCTGACATCACACAATTTCAAAAATAACTAGCGCTAAGGGCAATCTACAAGAGATAGAAATGGAAAGAAAGATATGAAAACGCTCCTTCTCGGGTTTCTCTGCACTTTTGCATACACTGCAATAGACCTTTCCTGGCAAAAATCGAACTTCTCGGACATTTACGAACTCACAAACCAAAACCAAATGAGACAACAATTAATGATTTGCTTTCTCTTTATGTTCACCATATTTTTATAGTTTTTCTCATGCCATTTTTATCTTCGCATGCTAAGGAGGATCATCATCAGCATTAATATTGTTGTCCCTTAACTACATCTATACTTCACTCACACATTTATTGTCTTCTCTTAACTACATCTATACTTCACTCACACATTTATTGTCTTCTCTTAACTACATCTATACTTCACTCACACATTTATTGTCTTCCCTTAACTACATCTATACTTCACTCACACATTTATTGTCTTCTCTTAACTACATCTATACTTCACTCACACTTTATTGTCTTCTCTTAACTACATCTATACTTCACTCACACTTTATTGTCTTCTCTTAACTACATCTATACTTCACTCACACTTTATTGTCTTCTCTTAACTACATCTATACTTCACTCACATATTTATTGTCTTCTCTTAACTACATCTATACTTCATACACATTATTTATTGTCTTCTCTTAACTACATCTATACTTCATACACATTATTTATTGTCTTCTCTTAACTACATCTATACTTCACTCACACATTTATTGTCTTCTCTTAACTACATCTATACTTCACTCACAAATTTTCTTGATCCGGGCATCCTTCTCGTTCCCTAAAATTTCTAGAAAATAATTTCCTAATTGTTCTTCTGTGTTCGATCACAAATTCCTGCCGATTACCAGGATGTAGTCGAGAGAATGAAATGCATTGTGTCATTTGTTACAGCCTTGCTTCGATATTTAAGCTTTTCGACTTTAAACATCCGACTTCAGCATGCCTATGGACTATTTTAACCTTTATGAAATTGGATAGAGAATCACATTTACAAACCTCCGTAATCGTTCCTGCAGCATGCATAGCAAGTCACTGAGTTGTTATTTGTTTTTCTCTTTCAAGCCTTGGCACACAAGACTAGGTTACCCGACGGACAAGGGTAAGAGTATTGAGACCAATCATTTTCTGTTCTATCTTAGCCTTTTACTTCCCATAAACCCGTGTTAGTTATGCCTTATTCAATAATGAATTTCTCTTTCCTTTACTCATTTCACTCTAAGAATGAAGTAGGTCAAAATACAACCGTGCATTACTCCGAGACAGCTGGTAATTTTTAAACAGCTTATGACATGTAAAAACAATATTATTTAAAATATTTAAAAACAATATTTAAAGAACTTTTAAAAATGAAATTTAAAAACAATATTTTTGGGCACTTAACAATCCATTAATGCATTCTGCATCCAACAACCAATCAGAAGCACTGACCCACTCCATTCTTAGAGTGAACAGATTGTAATAGAAAGATCGATTATTACATTAAATACTTTCAACATAATATACTCTATCAATACCAGTTTATTATTTCGTATCGATTGTTTCAGCCATGTATTCTATCATATATTTATATATGTATATGTCTTCAATGTTTGACATTACGAAATTACTCATTAAGTCTTCAAAGCACCATATGAACTTTACAACGTTATTTTCACAAACATTATGTTTTTATTAATTATATAATTAAAAAAAACAGAAATAAAAAGATGAGCTAACAAACAATTATTGATTTGATGAGTTCTTACAATTTTCTATCATAAAATCATCATTTTTTTCGCCTCCAGAACATATCTCTCTTGCAATACTTTCTGTTCGTTTTCGTAATGTACTGCCATTTCCATGATTTCAGCATAAGGTCTGTCTCTAATAATGTATATTATTTGTTTCCATGAACTGCTCATTGCTGATCTATCATATTCCATTTCAAACCTGCGCAAATACATTTTCAAAATCGGGTATTTGTTGTTACTACCATACCTAAGTCTGTACTGTAACCACTTGTTAAGTAACACATAATGACATGACGAATATATTGTTCTGAACGTGTCAATCGAAACAACTTACAGTAAAACTATTAATCGTCGTTGTTGCCACAGCTATACCATTACGATCTTTGACTGCACTCAAAGTCTGGTACTCGTCGAATTTCTTATATTCGTTGCGTAGGTCATTTGGTACGTACAAAAACGTATCTATCTCCTGCCAAGATACTTCTATATGGTGAGCAGGAAAAGGTACAATATTTCAAGGTGGCCAAAATAAGCGCTACAAGGACTCGTTAAAGACCTCACTGAAATATTTTGAAATAGACCAACATACACGTAAAGGACTTGCACAAAATAGATCTACATGTCACCGTATAGTGAAAAATGGCGCACAATCTTTGAAAGGAGGAAAAATGCAGCAGCTCATCAACGGAGAGTATCTAGAAAGTCACGGATAGACCACAATCCTTCTACAGAGGTGATTCCATGCGTGAACTGTCCACGGACATTTGTAGCTTGAATAGAGCTTATTATCCATCTACAAACTATTAGGCATGGACATAATTCTAACTGAATTTCCAAAAGTGGATGTAACACATGGTCATCATCACTTGTGATGGACGAACACACTCACACCATTACGATATGAATATGCATCAATAGACAGAAACGATGAATAACACAATGAAATCTTACCACTCTGTCAGGGTTGAAATCAAGGACGGCTGCACCTGGTAGCGAATGACCCTTTAGAAGTTCTGTCCCAGCACTACATTCCATGCAGACGTGACTTATTTTATGACTCCCCTTTAATATCTTGAATGTAGTTTTATCAGAGCATTGTATAATTGATAGTGCGCCATTTGCCGTTGCCTGACATTTGAAGACATACAATCGTTATTGTAGTGTGTCGTTGATATTATCTGACTTGCTAATAATACCTACAATGTTAATTGTGGCTTCAACTATTACAATCGACATATGCTCATTGTAGCCTAAAATGTTATAATCAACACTTGTTTAGTGTGGCTTGAAAAGTTACAATAGGCATTTGTTCATTGTAGTTTCAAATGTTACAATTGAAATTTGTTCACTATTGCTTGAAATGTTACAGTAGAGAATATGTTCACTGTTTGGTTGATATCATACACTATATATTTGTTTAGTGTGGCCTGACATGTTACAACATACATTTGTTCACAGCGGTATTCCTCTAGTGCATGGTCTTTTCACAGATAAGATTCATCGGCATCAAGTGACGTCTGAGCAATGAAGGTTGGCAGCAACGAGCATCCTTGTGTCTCTTCCTTTGATGGTGCACTCTGCTAGACTGTAATCTGTCCATTTAGGGGTTTTTTTCTCTCACTTGTATTTCTTGTTACCTCTTGCTCGTCTCCTCCAAACTCTATTATCAAAATATGTTTCAACAAGGTATCATGTCTTTTAATGTCCTAAACACTTATTTTTGTAAATTTGTATTTCCATTATAGTTCGTTTATCATAGACAATGCTATCAGATAATCCGTATTAGTTTTTCTTCTCTTTCCATGAAGTTTTCCCTATTCTTCTAGAGAAAGTATTATATCCACATCTCAAACACACCCATTCTGATGATTTTAAGTTGTATTGTTCGTTATCCATGTTTCTGAGCCATACATTAATTTAGAATAGATGTAGCAGTTTATAATTTTTAATTTGTGATATGTTTAATTTGAACATAAGACTAATATGATTATATATGCGTATAAAGGAGCCAGGCAGCTCAGTTGAGAGACCTTCGTAATCGAGTGATCCAATGTTCAATGTAATATTTTTTTATATCCGGGTGACGATATCCTTAGGAAATACTGTACTTGGCAGCTGACATCTACACATAAGGAAAGATAAAAACTTGCGAAGTGAAATGTGTAAGGAAGACTATTGGAGTCGCTAGACTCGACAAAATGCATAATGAGATCATCAGAATGATAATTGATATCACATCACGCATCGAATATATAGAAAAACAACAGATAAAATAGTTTGGACATCTTATCAGGATGAATGATCAACTTCCCATAAGAGCTAATAACAAGATAGAATCAGGATGCAGATTCAAGGGCAAACCTAGAAAAATGTGGATAGACAATATCAATACCATCCTGAATAAACATGACTACACCTCAATCATAGCAACACACATGGTTATGAGACACAGACTACATCTCATTCACAAACCCCTACACTCAACAGCAAGTGTGGAAGCTACGACAACTCCACCTGATGATAGACAATTTCTTTAGGTTGGGTCGACCTAGCAACTGTTGGATATTAAACAAAAAATTTGATATTTTTGAATTTTCTGAATATGATAGGGGATAGTAATGAGCCCCAATGGCACTCAGAAGAGAAGTTTTTTTTGGATGACATGCACACCAGAGTGCACCGGCCGCTGCTCCATAGCTGGTCGAGCATCAGGGTCAGCGAACCACAGCTGGTCAAGACCCTCAGTACACTTCCACGCAGTGGACCTGGAAACAGGAGTGCGGCAGCCCTGCTGTAGCCTGGCCAAGTACTAGGGATCGAAGATACTGGAATGCTAACACGGCCCAAAAAAATACTGGCTGAAGACGGATATGTCAGGTCGAAAGGCGCAGATAACGCAGCTTGCTGTAAAACATGACACAACGCAGATCAGCCTCATACGTCCTTCTCAGGACGGCCAGCGGAATGCTTTCAGAGGGTCCGCCGCAAGGCGTACGACGAAGAAGAAGAAGAAGAAGAAGAGACGTTTTACAATAATTGACTACGTGTATCCATACACGAGGCCTGATTGTTTACATGAAAACTGAAGAAGAACATAATACTTGATGTTTTCACGATGATACATTGGAGCCGAGGTATCTTGG
This sequence comes from Meghimatium bilineatum, assembly GCA_034231615.1. NCBI lineage: Eukaryota > Metazoa > Mollusca > Gastropoda > Stylommatophora > Philomycidae > Meghimatium > Meghimatium bilineatum. The sequence continues at coordinate 44,242,906 of CM067311.1, forward strand.
TGAGTTGTGCGTTGGATTCATAGATCCAGTTTCGATTTTCCAAGTCGCGTGGAAAAAGTATTATAAGCACAACTAGAGAGCTAACAATTATGACTTTAGCTTTGTTCATCTAGAGCAGTGATTCTCAACGTGGGACATGTGGCAACCACTAGGAACTTTTAAGACTTGAAGGGCGACCACAGAGAAAAATTTGGAAGGCTATAGGTCAGCCACGGGCTGGTAGCTACTTCAACCAGAATAAAAAAAGTATTACAGCGATAAAGTTTGAAAATCCTTTGTGACTTGTAAAGAAAGTAAATGCCCTTCTTCATACACAAGAGGATGGGGGAGCAATGAAATTTAGTTTTCCCCACTAGGAGGCCACGGTGTAAGAAACGATCGATCACTGACCTAAAGATCTCTTATTAAGATCTGTTGTGTTTAAATAAAAGAGACATAGATCACGGCTAAAATATGAAGAACACCAATCATTTTAAGTGTGGGGATATATGGCATCATAATTTCTGGACTGAATAGTGTGGGTCTGGAATAGTGAACCATAGCAGATTATATTTACTTTTAAGAGATATTACCAGTGATGTGTACAACCCGATACTGGAAATGCGAGGCGGGGCAACACAAATATCAAGATAAATGTAAATAGATGTATGTGTTATAAATATTTATAAATATAACATACTGGCAACAAGACACAACGACAGAAAAGTTTTCGACTAAAAAACTAAGGCAGAACGAAAGACAACAGAAAAAATAGCAATATACGCAAAAAGACAACAGAAAAAATAGCATTATTTGCAAAAATCCATCATCATCGTCATTATCATCACTAACGTCAGAAAAGTTTAAACATTCTTCGCCCCTATGTTTAAATGCCGAAGTGATTTCACCTCGATCTTCAGCCACATTCTCCCAGTGTTCGCGATCAACAGAGAAAACATTTAATTGAAGACTTTTAGGCGTCGTTACATCTCAAGAGTAGTCTCAAGAGTGGTCTGTCAGATAATACCCTAGGATGACGATGATTGTATGTTTTTGCTCTGCCTACTAATTCAGAATATATGGTAAGTGTTGTTTGACCAATATTCGAACGTGTATATCCAAGGCATATCTGCATGCCATTTCCCTTTGTTGTGCTTTTGTGTGTGTGTGCAGAGTACTAGGTGACGGAAAATGGTAGATGTGCCGTCACTGCGAATCGGTCAACAAATCTGACAAGAATTATGCGATAGATGGCCCAGAAGTGTATGATGTTGTCCCGGAGGGACGTAGTACTTCTGGAATAATGCAGCACTGAATTATCACCCTTTCAAGACTAAATATATGCATGAATAAACCCCCGTTCAGATCCTTGCCGTGAATACCTTATACAAGTCGGGGTGTCGTCTCAGTTACACAACTGAGAAGAACATGTGCTTTTGTCCGAAACGCTACAGGCTGTCAAGAGCTACTTGCTCACATCTAAACGTATTATTTCCTCATCATTATCACACATAACCCAGCTATCTTAGTCCACTAGTTCTGAATATTCCCACTGTTGGTGAGAATTTCTACCACTGTAAAACACTGTGTTACTGGTGTTTTTCCACCTGACTCTTGATGTTGATTACATTGGGAAAACAACGAAGGTGAAGTATATTGAGTCACCTGTCATGTCTGGAGTGTGATGTCCTGAAGTATGATATCCTGCAGTGTGGTGTCCTGAGTATGATGACCTGGAGTGTGGTGTCCTGAAGTATGTAGTCCTGGAGTGTGGTGTCCTGAAGAATGATGTCCTGGAGTGTGGTGTCCTGAAGCATGATGTCCTGGAGTGTGGTGTCCTGAAGTATGATGTCCTGAAGTGTGATGTCCTGAAGTATGATGTCCTGAAGTGTGATGTCTTGAAGTAAGATGTCCTGGAGTGTGGTATCCTGAAGTATGATGTTCTGAAGTGTGATGTCCTGAAGTATGATGTCCTGAAGTAAGATGTCCTGAAGTAAGATGTCCTGGAGTGTGGTGTCCTGAAGTGTGATGTCCTATTCATGAATACATTGCTTTATCTATTAATAGAGAGAATGTGACGATGGAATCGATGTAACAGACGATTGTGTACTTGCGTGATATGTAAATAATTTAGAAGGGTATTTGTCGATTCAGTGATTTCTTTTCATAACACCACAATTTGTGTAAAAGATCTATTCAGAGAGAAAATGCGACATGATTTTGCCATGTTGGTAATGAGATATTACAATGTCACATGATTTTTCCGTGTTGGTAATGAAATATTGCAATGTCACATGATTTTTCCGTGTTGGTAATGAGATATTGCAATGTCACATGATTTTTCCATGTTGGTAATGAGATATTGCAATGAAAATACAAAATGTGAAACCAGGGAAACATCATTAGCGAAGCGTTGTTTCATGAAAAGAACCTATGTGGTTGTGTTCTGGATTTTCAAGGTGCTACATTTAAGAGTGAATCGTCAGATACAGAAAAGAAGCAGGAAGCCTTTCTTTATGAGGCATGCTATGGAAAATTAGTGCTTTTCAATATTTTGACTTGTCAGGGACAATGAAAAAGAGCTTCTTGAAACAAGCTACACCACAATGCAGTTTAGTTTAGAAAATATCCATTTAATTTGATACAATTAAATAACTAAGACTTATTTCTTGCGATTTTCGCTTGTTAATAAACTAGCGATAGAACGACCTCAGTAAGAAGACAAATAATTTAATTGTATGAGTGAGGTGATATATTATCTTTTTACCTGGGTGACAGCATCCAACATAGCTTGCGTCCCTTCCGAAAATGTGCCATTATCAGGTGCTGACTTGGGACCACACCATACTATAGTTTTTGCTCTGCCTATTAATTCAGCATATATGGCAAGTGTTTTTTTACCAATATCCAAACCTGCCATTCCTAAAAATCAATCAAATAAGGTGGATATCATATTTCATTGTGTATTATTTTTCTTCATACATATGTTTATTCTATGTATTAGTTTGTTGGCTTCATTCTTCAGGAATTATGATCGATGAAGCTCTTGTTCACTATGAGCAGAACATATTACTAATTCAGGGCTAAAGAATCCACCTATGGTTAAATCAGGGCTTGGAGATTTCTTCACCCATAATTTCTATACCCATAATCCTTCAACTCAAAACAGTATGCAACATTTCGAGAAGAAGCTTTCTACTCAGAGGGAGTCTATGAATGCATTAATAATACTTGTTCCAGCATTTTGTATAGAGACATACAATGATATGACAGCTTGGAACCAATGCTTGATATCAATGTTGACTACTTTCACAACACAATCTGTATGACTTCAATATCTAATACTTCAATATCTAATACTTCAATATCTAATACATCAATATCTAATACTTCCATATCTAATACTTCAATATCTAATACTTCAATATCTAATACTTCAATATCTAATACTTCAATATCTAATACTTCAATATCTAATACATCAATATCTAATACTTCACCATCTAATACTTCAATATCTAATACTTCAATATCTAATACTTCACCATCTAATACTTCAATATCTAATACTTCAATATCTAATACTTCAATATCTAATACTTCAATTTCTAATACTTCAATATCTAATACTTCAATATCTAATACATCAATATCTAATACTTCCATATCTAATACTTCAATATCTAATACTTCAATATCTAATACTTCAATATCTAATACTTCAATATCTAATACATCAATATCTAATACTTCCATATCTAATACTTCAATATCTAATACTTCAATATCAAATACTTCAATATCTAATACTTCAATATCTAATACTTCAATATCTAATACTTCAATATCTAATACATCAATATCTAATACTTCACCATCTAATACTTCAATATCTAATACTTCAATATCTAATACTTCAATTTCTAATACTTCAATATCTAATACTTCAATATATAATACTTCAATATCTAATAATTCAATATCTAATACTTCAATATCTAATACTTCAATATCTAATACTTCAATATCTAATACTTCAATATCGATTACTTCAATATCTAATACTTCAATATCTAATACTTCAATATCTAATACTTCACCATCTAATACTTCAATATCTAATACTTCAATATCTAATACTTCAATATCTAATACTTCAATATCTAATACTTCAATTTCTAATACTTCAATATCTAATACTTCAATATCTAATACTTCAATATCTAATATTTCAATTTCTAATACTTCAATATCTAATACTTCAATATCTAATAATTCAATATCTAATACTTCAATATCTAATACTTCAATTTCTAATACTTCAATATCTAATACTTCAATATCTAATACTTCAATTTCTAATACTTCAATATCTAATACTTCAATATCTAATAATTCAATATCTAATACTTCAATATCTAATACTTCAATATCTAATACTTCAATATCTAATACTTCAATTTCTAACACTTCAATATCTAATACTTCAATTTCTAATACTTCAATATCTAATACTTCAATTTCTAATACTTCAATATCTAATACTTCAATATCTAATACTTCAATTTCTAATACTTCACCATCTAATACTTCAATATCTAATACTTCAATATCTAACACTTCAACATCTAATACTTCAATATCTAATACTTCAATATCTAATACTTCAATATCTAATACTTCACAATCTAATACTTCACCATCTAATACTCAATATCTAATACTTCACCATCTAATACTTCAATATCTAATACTTCACCATCTAATACTTCAACATCTAACACTTCAACATCTAATACTTCAATATCTAATACTTCAATATCTAATACTTCAATATCTAATACTTCAGCATCTAATACTTCAATATCTAATACTTCAATATCTAATACTTTAATATCTAATACTTCAATATCTAATACTTCAATATCTAATACTTCAATATCTAATAATTCAATATCTAATACTTCACCATCTAATACTTCAATATCTAATACTTCAATATCTAATACTTCAACATCTAACACTTCAACATCTAATACTTCAATATCTAATACTTCAATATCTAATACTTTAATATCTAATACTTAAATATCTAATACTTCAATATCTAATACTTCAATATCTAATAATTCAATATCTAATACTTCACCATCTAATACTTCAATATCAAATACTTCAATATCTAATACTTCAATATCTAATACTTCAATATCTAATATTTCAATATCTAATACTTCAATTTCTAATACTTCAATATCTAATACTTCACCATCTAATACTTCACCATCTAATAGTTCAATTTCTAATACTTCAATGTCATCAATATTTCATACACATATTGCGTATGTGTTCATAAATTAAGAGACGATTCTGAAACACATGTAGTATAAGTTGCTGGAAAAGTGTATTATTTTTCCGTGGTGTTTTTGTTTTGTGTAGAATGCTAATTGTATGAAAATTATTCTAGGCTGGATTTATTAATGCGATGAAGGACTGCGTTGAATAAATAAAAAACAACACTCAACGTAAGACTAATATTTATATTTTGTTTGATTAGTTTGCAATAGCTTTTTGTAATTCACGATGATCAGTTTTGATTAGAATTAGATGTGTTTTGCAGAATTAGATGTGTTTTGCAGAATTAGATGTGTTTTGCAGAATTAGATGTGTTTTGCAGAATTAGATGTGTTTTGCAGAATTAGATGTGCTTTGCAGAATTAGATGTGTTTTGCAGAATTAGATGTGTTTTAGCGTGAATTTTTAGTGAGGACGACGAGTGACCTTTTTAAAGTAGGTTGGTAACACCACCCCCCCCCTCCAATTTCCCCACAAAAACACGTATCTACGGCCCTATATAAAATATTCACTAGTTTTTTAAAATACATATACCTTATATAATTTTTTAATGCAGCTCCATGCCTCTATTTTTCTTTTCTGTGAAAAATGTTACGTACACTCAATAAATGTTGACTCTGATAAAAGGGAACTTAATAGTGTCTTGTCAATCTTCAAGGAACTCAAACATGACAGAAGTGGTGTAGCGTCTATAGACGTCATAACGCTCGGCATCCACTCCCATGATCAAACAACACACACTAGCGCCCACAAATTTATAGTTAGTTGCTATAAACATTACAGAAAGATAATAGCTGGTTTATTCTTTATTTGACAGTTATTCGCCCTTGCTTGAAAGTCTGAAGCCAAGATTGTTTGGCGTACAAAAAACAATATTTGACAATGACATCACGCCATTGACCACTGAAGATTTAGTAAAAAAGAACCCCGTTGAACTTTTAATATATAAGGATTGTTTTTCAGTATTTATATTTTAACAAATTTTAACGCCAGTTTCAGACCAATCATACGCTTAGAAGTAATTTATGTTGATGAGAAAAAGGGAAATTCTCTTTCTATTACAATATTAAGTGTGCATATTACTACACATTTTTTTAGAAAGCACTGCGTCCTGAAAGCTTGTTCTCGAGTTGAACAAAACTGTCACCGAGAGCAAGATACCGTTATAGGAAAGTATCAACGGCAGAGTTGAGTCTGATCAGTTAGGAGCACCGGAGACTAGAAGCTTGTTCTCAAGCTGAACCACAATAGTTCCGATTTCCTTTTAACGATTTCCTTTTCCGCTTGCACGTAGCGCTGGACTCTAGCTTTGTGCCCCCCCTCATTGTACTCAATATGTTATCTATTCCACTCTCACTATTCGTCTTGACATCTGCCCATTTCGTGACTATTGAAGTGGTCGCAACTCAACTGCTCGAGTCGGTCTGTCTTGCATTGCTTTGCCGAAAGTGACACTGTAGGTTTCATCCCAGTGGTGTCGGATATATTTCTTGTCTGTTTGCTCTCAATTCTAATACCATCTGCAGTCTCCACCGTCCCGGACACGATTCCAAAAGTGTTTGTCAGGAACAGCACTAGTCGCTGCACTTCTGTTTCCAGGGTGCACCACGAGGAGGTACTTTAGGGATCTAGGTTATTTGCACCTCCTGGGTCAGCTGAGAGCAGTCCAGTATCTTTTGCACCACTGTGTACTGTATAACTGCTCATATGAAATGCAGATTTGAGGACCTTCTTCATATAAAGTTTCTTGAATTAGTTAATGAGAGTAAAGTGACAGATTACAGCAAAGAATTCCCCGAGAATATATTGAATAGTTTATTAAAACAGTACCGATTCTTTGATAGTAACCTTATAGAAAATGAACTTCAGAACATATTTGCAGATGAGAAATCGCATTTACCTCATAAAGAACTCCTGTCATATTTTGTTGTATATGGAAGTAGACTCAATATATCAGGAAGTAATAAAACCACTCCGTGTAGTCTTGACGATACCTAATACTACAGCAAGCAGTGAAAGAAGTATGATATCCTGAAGAGATTCAAACTAGAAAATCTACGAACAATAGTCGTCTGTCACGTATGAATTCATTGACAATTGAGAAGAAACTTATTAAGCCCCCCTTTAGTTAGAATTAGCATTTTTGGGAGATGATACTGAAACTACATTAGCTATTATACCGTAGGTAGGGGATTTTTACCACAAAAAATGGCATCCCTTATCGTGTCTAAATCCCGCTGTTTAACAATAATTTTGAAGACCTTTTTGTGAAAAAATCGCGTTGGGTGGGGGATTATGTTATCGACCTTATTCTATATAACCGGTATAGATATATTTGCAAAGACGGGTGTTATTTTAGGAACATGTATCAAAACTTGATACATCGTTTGGATATAAATGCTAAATCCTTCATTATGGCATTAATATAAACAGTGGTAGATACTGAATCAATGAACATCCTAATCAAACCCATAACCCATCAAGGTCGTAGGGATGTCACTCGGGGAAACATCAACACATTAATTTCGCATTGTCTCTCTGTTATGAGCTCTTTGATAAAGGCATGGACAGACAACATCAATGAATGGACAGGACAAGATGTTTCCACACTCATCCGCATCGCTGATACAATTCGTTGGAGGACTTTGTGTCCTGAAGTATTCAATGTGGTACCCCTACAACCCTGAAGGGTTACGGTTTTATTGATTGATGAGCTCTTTGTCTGAGTGCGGAGAATCGTAATACTGAAACAATGATACATCGCAAAAATAACAGGTCATGTACATGTGGTATATACTGTTCGTTCTTTAGGAGTTCACGCTGACCAGTTGACCTTAATGTGAACAGTGATAATAACGGTGTAGACGATGAAGGTGTTTCCGGCTACGGCAGATGAGTGCTATCTATCGATCTATGTTCCTTCAGCTCAGAATACTGTGCATAGAACAGAAACCAGTGATGACCAATGTATAGTGCAGCTGTGTGTAGTTCTTCTAAATTGTTGATACCCAGTCATACCTTCTTTCAAGGTTCTACTACCAAGCGTTTCTTAGTTGTTGACAGACATACATCTTTTATGCAGTCCAGGCTTCCTGACTAGGGTGACTCTGTCTTCATCAGAAGTGTATGGATACTTACAAATGTCTATTTCATGGGTACCTTACTATCTGAGATTGTATTCCACAAAAAGATGTTAAGTATTGTGTTAAAACACCTAAAACGTAAAACGTTGAGTCACCTAGCGTGAATGGCATACTCTGTCCATGTTGAACAAGTATAAAGAAGTGATGGTATTACTCTTGTTTAGTAAACTATGAGATTGGTAAAGCTGATATCCCCCTTCTCTCACACACATTTTTGGGTAGTATCCTAAATGTGGCGTTATCTGGAGTTTAATCTCTACGTCGTTGTTTACTACTTGTGTGATAGTGTTGCCCAAACACGTCAAGCTACGAAGTTTCCCCCAAATAAAAGGCTCTCTATATATAAACGAATTGTACTTTAAAAGAGGGTGCAGCATTAAGGAAACACAGCACAGATAGCGACTGGTACAGATATACCAGTAGATAAACATTGATCTCAAGTATGGATCCATAAACATTTGACATTACATAAATATTTTATCCATGTAATCTTCCATGTTAAGAACTGCAGGAATGATTTATAGGATGTAATAATTAAGGCTGTTTTGTCACAGCTGTCGCCAATACTTGTGAAGGATAGACTTGTAATTTTATCTCTGAAAGCAGAAATTCAGTCCCTTACACTGATCTATATCCTCGCCGCCACGATTATGAGATTATGAGTAGTGATAACATTCGGACTCGTGTTATCACAATTATAAACGATATATCATCCATTGATAAACATACAAACCCTCATGCTCGTAGTTGTACAATATTGAATGAATCAACACGCAGTCAGCTTGCGATTTATATCTTCAGCGATGCGAATGAGTGGAACATTTTGACCTGTACATTTTTTGATATTGTCTTCACATGATTTTCATGTTACTGCTCTGCATCTTCAATCTTCAAATGTACCATTCGATATCGTTGTTTACACGGAATCGTGTCGTTTCATTGTTCCCATTATCACTTTCTTCTTCTTTAAACAGTTGATGGTGCTCTCGTCGGAACCTTGATTTGTTGATATTTCTTACGTTCTTGCTGAAAACCAAATATTACATAGAGATATGCATGTCGTAGTGGTTTTGTCCAGAATCACTGTGAATTATTGCTACAGAGTTACGTGCTATGAGTAGTAATCTCAGCAGGCGGCGTCCTGGTTCGTTGATAGGTACTATGTACATATGGGAACACCCGAGTACAATGATGCCAACCGTCTACGCCCTGTAAATCAGTTTTTAATATTGCATATTTCTATGTACAGTTTTCCCGTAATGTCCAGTCTTGATGCAGTTCCCTTCATGTTTCAAGCATACATACATAGAATTAATTTACATGATAAAGGATACATTCTACAAGCATAATCAGTATATAGCCAAGACAGATAGACCAGACAGACAGGCACACACAGACACAAACGCACACTCCAATCCAAGCAAGGAAAAAGCACGTAAACATCCGCCCACTGGATGACAGAAGAGACGCGTGTGTGATTGTGCATAGGGAAAAAATTAAGCGCATGACAAAAAAATCCAATGTATGGGCAAATTTCTAGATCAACCACAAGCAGGCTGAAGAGAACCATCAACTTCTGTCACATTCCCAAGCATTTCAATCAACAACACAAAGATAAACTCACAAACCTCCCAAATGACATTGAAACACTAACGAATTATAAAGAGCCAGACAACAGTATCCAAAATGTCTCCACAATAACAGCGATACCTGGAGTAATTAAAAAGGAATACCAGATTCCACCGCAACTAAAATCATTGACACTAAAGGTGATAGAAATAAAATACAATCCCACTGAGTGGACACATTTCTGCACAGAAGGATCAGCATAGGGAGCAGTAAGGAATGAAGGAAGTGGAATTCTTATTAGACTCAAATATGGGAAGACAATATCAAAAGCTTTTCCAACTGGGGAATACTTCTCTAAATTTAGAGCAGAAGCAGTTGCACTCTATCAAGCACTGAAAGTCTATAGCGGACCAGGACTGTCAAAACCAAAGAAGATAGCTATATTCACAGATTTCAGATCCCTACTGGAATCAACCCAGAATAACAGAAATGAAAGTCTTCTGCACAACTTCAGACATAAGCTAAGACATATCAAAAAATCATCAGCTACTGCCCTTCAATGGACGACATCACACTGTGGAATCATAGGAAATGAGAAAGCGGAAGCTCTGTCAACAAAACATGAAGCGAAATGGAACAACACAGACACCCACTGTCCTATATAGAAGCAAAAACAATAATCCAGAACACATACACAGCAACGTGGAAGAAACAAATGAAAGTGGAAGACAAACATGATGCAAAACATTCCCTCCAAAGATATCAACAGACCACACTATTTCGCCTTAGAACAGGCCACTGCAGACTGTTGGATCACCTTTATCGATTGAGGATCTCATACACTACAAATTTTGATTTAACATTTGGATCCCTAATAACCTTATCTGTTCATCAACTTCAGGAAGGAACTCAAGATGCGCTTCCATTTGTTTTTGTAATACAAGCAATAACAATATTTTAGATCATTTCCGTACAATAAAACTTCAGTACCTACTAACCCACCTGCTGGTAGTGAAATTAAACTTCCTATAAATCTTGTCTTGAAAATGTACTACTCTTTAATTAAATATCTACACACCCACTTATACTTTACAGGTATTGGAATCCATTTATTATTTTCATCAAATACAAATATTAGCGGAATTTTTATATTAGAATACATTCCATAATTAATCAAACGAGGTGGTAGTTCAATTCTAATATATTTTTAGCTTCATTTAATTTAAAACAATAGTACCATTTTTTAACCTTTATTAGTAAATCAATCAACATTTTCTAAATCATCTAGATTCAGAGAATAATTACACTCAGACTGAATTGTTATCGAAGAATCATCCCAACAGACTCAAACATTTTTACAGGCATTTCTATATGAATAAATTGAATGTTGCCTGAATTGTATTACCATTAGATAATTCTGTTAATATATACAAGCATAAATGCCCACAAATTACTGTATTAGATGGTTGAATTTGCCCAACAGAATATTGCATATCTCCTGGTTTCTCTCTAAAAAATCAGTCAATTCTAAAGGAGTTTGAATTCCATAACTGTCAAAATATATTTTATTGTTATTATTATCATTACCTTCTATATTAGGTTACCCAATGAGTTTCTTTTGTTTCATCTGTAATATCTCCATCTAAATTTAGTATTCCGCATACTTTCTTTCTTGGTTTGTCAGGTAATTCAGTTCTAAGAAAGACTCCTCTAAAATGTGGAATTTTTAATTTCTTAACTGCCTTTAAATACTTGGAAAATTAGAAAGAGCTTCATTTGGTAAAGTTATGATTTCTATTTGGATTGGCTCTGCCAAGCCTTTGACAGTACTAATTTTTAATTATTATAAACTGACAGATATTTTTTTTGCAAAATGTAAACTGAAAACAAACACTATAGAGTTAATACAAACTAAAAGTAAAAACAATATAAATATGCTAAAAAGGAAATGTTTTGTATGTGGAACTATAAAAAATAAATGTATTGCCATGCCAGAGGAAGTTCACTATGGTGGTGATCTAAATTCTTGTATTAACCACCTGCCAGTTGAAGTACATTAACAAGACATATATTTACAGGTCCTGAAACTAATTTAAAGAAAAGATTAAATTATCTATATGGAAATCCACCTGATTTTACACCTCGGGAATGGAGTAAACGAATTAACAGAGTAGATGAAGTAGCTATGAATCGGGGTTTGTTTTTGTTATTTACAAAATGATGATTGGAAAACTAGAAATGAAGTTTGTGATAAAACAATGTTACAATCTTTGAATATTTTAAATCCTAGTATAAGAGAAAGAATAGATAAAGGGGTTGTTGGTAAAATTATCAAGGGTAAAATTGCTTTGGGAATGGGAAGTTTAAAAAATTATTTTTATGCGTGACTTTGACACACATACATAACGTGAGTCTGAATTCGTAATAATTTTTAGGAAGTTACCAGATAGTTATTTATTTAAAAAAAATATATTTTAAAAACATTTTTAGACATTAAAAAACGCATAAATATAATACTATCATTGGCGATTTATTGTCGTTTTAAAAAAAACAACCTAATAGTTGAGGGTGGACATGGGAAAAAGATTTTAGAAAACAAAAAAATGCGTTTGTCTTATGGTACACTATGTGTAACATCTCAAAAATGACCACTTTGGTGTCTTCATGTTCAGTTGTAAAGAAATTAAAATCGTCTTTAGAAAACTATAGACATGTTTTTTTGGTGAATTCTGACCCTTTGTTTGCTTGAAAAAATTTTGGGATTCCTTTTGGCGAAAATATCGGTCAGAAAACGAGCTTTTTTCATGTTTTTGTGTGTCTTTAACGGGAATATACTAAATACACCTATACACTTTACGACATATGAATATTCATTGTTGTATTTTCTTAACTTTATAAGTTCGATTAAATTAGCCTAAAACTGTTGGTCAATTCATTCAATTATAATCATACCCCCTCTTAAAATTACGATGAATGAATTTGTGTAACTTCAAAGTCTCCTGTTTAATTAATCATTCTTTGACAATGTTTGTTTTAAGTTTACTCGTACGCTCCAGTGCCACGGCACCTCAAACGCACCCACCTTCATAGGATTGTAATAATAGCGAGTAAATAATTTATTCATCTCCATGTTGTCCACGCAGGTGTAGTAATTTAGCTTTTATTCTTTTTCTTCCTGAGGTTGTGTACAGGTTTAGGATTCTCGGGATAACTTCAATATTCTTTCGAGATTTCTCAATGGCTGGTTGCTTGATCTTCCTATTTTATGTGTGAGGAGTGGTGTATGCGGTAGTTTGATGTCTAATAGGCACATATGTCAGGTTTTATATTGCTCGAGTGGATTTAGACATTGTTGTAATGTATGTTGGCAGAATCTGAAAATATCAGTATTAGGTAAGTCATCACAATCTAGAACCTGTCTCATATGGTAATCCAAATAACGTATGTTATCTGTTAATGTGTCGGATTCTGCATTGGTAGTTTTTTTTTAGTTAGTGTCTCCAACAAACTAGGTTCAATCAACATCTAGTTTTTGTCATGTCTAAACACACAAGATACTATATAAGACACTTAATAATGTTTTCAGTAATGCGCCTATATAACCACTTCGTTGAAGTATATGTTTACGCCTTTTAATATTACTCTCCTTAGAGTGAGTTTTCTAAGGTTGCTTCTTGTGGTGAAACAATAGCCTATTCTAATGCGATGTAAAGCGAACGTTCCCTTTGAAAATGTTAAAGGCCCATTCACAGAAAAGTACGTATGAGTTCGGAATTGCCATTTTTATTATTGATTTCACCTCGATGGCTTCGCTGCACAGAAAAACTTTAACGTTGCGCTGTTTCTCTTTACACCTTCAGATATTTTATTTTGGCACGCACACTACATAGAGCTCACCATAAAATATATGACTTCTCATGTGATCCAGTTTTGTATATTGGATGTCTATCAGCAAATAATAAGGAGGGAAAATATCGTGTCTTTAAAGATTTCTTGAACGTAGACATTCTGTCCGGGATACATTTATTTGGCTAGATAATCTAAGATACGTCTTGTGGGTTCTTAAAGCAGAACGGGGACGCTTGTTGGAAATGTAGCAGAACGTATTTGATATATACATACCCAAACTATTAACTATATTATATACAAGTAGCCTATACGCACACTATATAGGCTATATTAGCGCATCCAACGGATCCATGTGCGCCGGAGGTGCGTCATGCACGATTTTGCTGGTACATAACTACAATCAGGCATAAAAATGTAACTCTCTCAGATATTATACTGGTTATTAGTTTCCTAATGTATTAGTTTACCACGGACCGAGCTGTGATATGACAAATTCCAAAGCAACTAAAAAAAAAATCACACCTCAACAGAAAATTCACCGACAAAACATCTAGAACGATCCCATCGCACTGTTATACTTAAAAACATAGCACAGATTAATTTAGAAAAACCAAATAATTCACACCAGTTTCGCATTGTGGACACATATTAAAACATGGTCTTAACATGTAACGATTATTCTGATTATATTTACCACCAGAGTGATGTGTATATTCTGTTGTTCCACTGTTCATGTCTCTATTTATGGGCTTTTCTATTCGAAAGTCCTGAGGCAAATGAATCTTAACACGGTTAATCAAGGCTTTTTGAGCAATGATTGGAAGCAACACATCCCCAATTCGAGCGCATGCAGATTTACAGATTGTTTCTCCGTGTAGCATTTCCATGAATCTGATAGCCAAATCTGAAGATTGAAATATAAAAATACGTTAGGCTATGATTTATATTGCAAATAACATGTGCTAAGAGATAGTCTGACTAAAAAAGACGCAGACACAACATCAATGCCAAGTAAACTGCTGTAAAACTTGTGTTACCAGGGTCCAAAAGGAGAACAAAGAACAGCAGCATCACTGTCGCTGATATGCATGTCGTAAGACACGACTAAGAAGGTTTGGGCAGTGAAGTTGGCGCTCCATTTTATAGGTCAATATAGCCCAAATTCCTGATCAAGTCGGACATCAGGCTAAAAGTTGTAGATATCGCAGGAAAGATTTAAAACTACGACACAACTCATTCCGTTCTCAGGACTACAGCTTTCCTGCAATATATATGTCGTTCAGTCGGATGTAGCCTACATCAACATAACTTTTGGGTTAATACGAGCTGTGGAGATTGGTATCACATTGCACTCTCCAAACATACTTAATCTTCTCCTTTGACATGCATATCATGTCATAGTGTTGCTATTCTTTATTCACCTTTCAGCCCCGACATCACACATGCGTTTTATTTTCCTAGTTCCACAGTTCATATAAAACTGCAAGGTAACAGCAGTATCTGGAATGCAAAGGGTTACACACTGGTCTTGTGCGATACTCGGACTAGAAGATGAACAAGACCTGACGTCAGCGCCTCGTGAGGCTTCCCCAAAACATATTGTTTCTAAGATAGTGCGAAACACCCGTCCAACGTTGTGTGATCGAATCTGGCCGTGTAGACTTAGATGGAATAATAATTGATTACACAGAAGACAAACAATATCTTTGATAGAAAACTGTCTAATTGGAAACAAGAACCAGTGTTTGTTGCAAACAACATTACGTCTAGTGCAGAAAACTGTCTAATTGGAAACAAGAACTAGGAATTCTTCCACATAATCTACAATATTAACATTTCTTTAAATTATTTCAACACCATGTTGGAAACTTATCATCAATATAATAATGTTGGAGACTAGATTTCTAGTAATAAAACAAATAATTAATAAATCTGGTAAGAGAAGACACACTAAGATGTTACAGCACTTGATTACAATAAAATGACTGCATTTCACACGCAGATATCGCAGCAATGCTGTACACCATGGCACAACGCATTCCGTTCTCCGGACTACATCCTGCTAATCTGCAGGAGTTTGAGAGCGAACGCAGAAGAAGAAGAAGACACTTGGCAGACAAATAGGCGCTCTGTCAATGCAGATACACAGTGAGCATCCTAATGGTTTATACACGGGTTGTACATACATTACGTCTGCAGTTAGGGAAGGAGGGAGTCAGAAATCGTTTGACAGATTTTCACAAGGGTAGGGGGTGATGGTGTTGACAAAAGAAGTGCAACAAAACTATTCCTTATACACCAATTAATTTATGTGAATTTTTACGAGAAAGTCTGAAAGCTTGAACAAAATGATGTTGAACTGTTTCGGCGAATTTGTTTATGGGAGGAGAATTTTTGACATTATTTTGAGGGTAGTGCATGAATTCTTGACAAGTTGTCGACAGGTAAGAGGGAGGAGGGGGGGGGGGTCAAAATTTGCCACACAATTGTTGACGTAATTTATGGGCAGCCCCAATAATGTTCAAATATTATTATTATTTTGTTTACCTCCGTCTATGATCATGTCATCTGCTAAATCCAGGAAGTTATTCATGAGTGCAATCATGTTGATCATATTGGAACCTCCAAGAATTGCTAAATATGGTCTCCGTGGGTTACCTAAGGCTCGCTCAAAAATATCCAGTTCTTTCATCATGGAAGTACCTCCCGCCTTCAAACGCATGTCAATGCCTACTACTGAAGAATATGATTTGTGGGCAGACTCGAAGTCGTCGTTAACGAAGATGTCTCCAAGTTTTGTTAGAGATTCTCTGTGGATTAAAACAAATCACTGTTTACTTACATAATATTTTTCAACCCTCATGCAAGTCTAACTATTCTAGGTGAAAACCATTTATTATACGTGTTATCCATAGATAACGAAATATGAGGACGAGAAAGTCATATTAAACAAACATTCCCTAATGTCTCAATAGTACCTACGTAAAACACAGGTTTATATAATCGCTTCAATCAGACACGACAGACTATAACTAAAACAAGTGGGAAATAATGTGCACACAAAAAAACATGCAAATTAAACACACAATCATAATCAACGTTTCAACCAAAAGGTCTTTATCAAGATATACACAAAACATCAAAAGACGACGAATTGAAAAATGATCACAAAAAAACAACAACAAACAAGCGATTATATGAACCTGTGTTTTACGTAAGTTCAATTATTGTTACGTTTCACGCATTTAACTTGTATTGATTGCCTTATTTCTCATGCTCTATACAATAATATTGATGTTTAGCTGTTCATGCATTGTCTGCGGAAAGTCATGTACATATTCCTGTCTCGGAACAATTGTTTCTTGCAGATGTCAGAAATCTGGCATAATCTGGCTATCGTCAGATGGAGGCGTTAGAGATTGATAGGAGATGTGTTGTAAGGAAACAATCTCCGGTTCTAGAACTGTTTTAAGATAAATATCCGAGGATAAGAGAAAGAGTAGAACACCCAAAACACGATAGAGGAGAACAGATAATAATCAGTCAAGTACCATGCCTAGTAGTGTAGTCGGTCATGCTTCTCCACAACTCTCTGTTTCTTGTGTTGTTAATAAGGAGGGGATTTAACACTTCCCCCCTTCCTTCCCAATCTAGGGACCTGATTGAGTTTGTGCAAAGTGGATGTTACTGTGTTACTTCAGAACACATTTCCTGCCAATAATGCTAATAAACGTATGAAATACTTTATCATTCTACTCAGAGAAGGTAAACACATATTTTGAACTGCGTAGATGACTTGTTGTATGTGGAGCTTCCACAAGAGAAACGTCTCATACATATGCATGCCATTTACGAATTGTTTATTGTTTCATAGTGGTTCATCTGATTAGTCACGTTTGGGACACTGATATCTTGCAAATGATGGAAAGGGGGGCGGGGGGGGGTCTAATAAATGTGGCGAAATGAACTGACTTGCGTTCCATGTACAACGTGTTCTAATTCTAAACGCTTCTCCTGGCTCACAAGTGCCATATCTTGACTTCCGTGCATATCGCGTAAACTACGGATACATGTGTCTTTGAGCAGTACGTTCAGCAAGCAGCTTGCTAATCTATTGTGATACAATTCACATAAAGGGAAAACTCTAGGACGAACAATTAAATCCTCAACATCAGTGATTCATAACTTGTGGTCCCCGGAGACACAACATGAGTGATTCAAAACTTGTGGTCCACGGAGATAACCGTATAAGAAGACGAATATTCTATTATAAAGCACAATTTCTATTCTATCAACCAAACGTATTTGTTTATGTTATACTATATATTGTACTTTAGGATATCGCGGTGTCTTGTGATCATAGAATTTCGGCTGTCCTTATTTTATTTAAAGCTCTGATGTAACTAAATTGGACTATTGTCCGGGGTTGAATACAGCGTACCTCAACATTAGAATGTACATTTTACTTAACCAAGCAACCAACCAACTAAACGTCTACATCTCCTACTACGAGTAGATCTCACTAGCCTGTTATTGATATTTTGAATTCAAACATAATTCAACCATTTATATAACAACGATACATGTTTTGTATGGTATGAACTACGCAGGATTTCAATTTGCGACACGGAATACTCCCGGATGTTTACAAGGTTATGAAAACATGACTATATCGAATTGCTATAAATTAAATAGAAAAACATGACATCAATAAAGCATGGAGGAGACCAATGATTTCGAAACCGAAGGATCGTTCTATTTGCACACTTTGTGACCCATTCTGATTAGAGATTTCCGAATAACAATCGGGATAAGGTATTGCTACCAGCGATTATTTTTTTTCTTTTTATCTTGAATGAGAATTGACTCGGGCATTTTTTCGATCTTTATCTTTGCTCAATGTTACAAATGTCTACTTCATATGGCCATTCATGGCATTCCCTTGGTCTGAACTTCATAATGTTAACAATTAGTTTACTGTGTTTACTATTGACACTTCTGGATACGATGCTCTCATCGAATTCATGGGAAATTATCGCTAATCTGGGTATCGTTAGGAGAATAAGTAATGAAAAAATTAAACTGAAAGCTAGTTTTGGAAATGAACATGCGGGTGTCTCTTGTCAATTCGATAACTTGATATGCAGATGCTAAAACGTCAAGAAAAGATTACATTTGACACAATTCGGGTCAGTGAAGGAAAGGTTAGTGTGATGTCAGATCTAGGATGATGAACAAGTGACGATGAGCCTGTTTTCATACGAGCGATATAGTTATGGACATGAACTCTTCATGAAAATTTCAGTGACATTTTTAAAAACTAAATATATAAATGTAAATATTGCTACAATCGCAAATAAAACTGCTACAAAATACATGTTTTCTGTACTATATCCTGCTTGAAATCTAGCATAGACAGTGCTGTTTATACAAGAGAGATTTAGTGGAAGTTTGAGAATAAACGCTTTAAAAAAAACAAAGGTTAATAGAAAAAGTCGACGTCGTGGTCAAATTATATCTATCAGGAGAGAAAAAAATGTACACACAAACAAAAGGGAAATTATTGCAACTGTAGTAAGATCGCGGAAAAGAGGATCCTGAATTAAAATAGATAAGAAAAATACAGTGAAATTAGCTACATCTAAAGATTATTTTTGATACGGGTTAACATAGGAACAGCAGACATGTTTCTACTGAATGAACAGAAAATGTGAATTTGCCAATTGTTTCTCAGTAATTAGTGACATCACCAAATACTGTTGCAATAAAAACTGAAACGCACAGTTGAATCGTAATTAGATTTTCCGTCCAGAAACTGTCAAGTGATTACTGAAGTATAACATCCCATAGTTTACAGTAGTTTATCCTTAATGCAACTAAGGTGGATTCAGATCCACGGATGAAAGAGTGTGCTCCACCAAAAGAATGATGTCATCATAAATCAGTTATACTAAGATTGACTCTGGAGAACGACATGTAGATAATTTTAATGTCTTTGGTTTTTCACTCTACTTCTCAGATCTTGTGTAAGAAGGTGTTCAGTTTATCTTCGTGCACGCTTATCGTTCATGTGACTACTTTGTATGCGTGGTTCGATCCAGGGAATTGCATGGAATAGAGCGCTTGTATCATTTTGTGCAATGTGGATGATACTGCAGAGCTTTATTTCATACCAAGAATATTTTAAATCTCATTTGTGTGCAATGATTTGAGGCTTCCTGCACAGAAGGGGACAGTTCTAGTTGTTTTTCTGAATTTCTGCGACATGCATTGTTGGAGTCTTGAGTTTTAGGTCTCCTGCCAAGCATCATTTCCTATCAGATGTGTCCATAGCACCCTAATCCTAGACTATGGTCATTGTTGTGAGAGATAGCCAGTTATGCATTCCCGACATTCAAGAGAGGCTTCCAATATTATCATACTTATGAAAGGCTAACATGGTCAAGGATGAAACTACAACAGGTCCAACAAACCGGTGGGGGATTTTAGTATCCACAGAATGAGGGGACTTGACCACAATGAGAATGAACCCTTATTGGCCAGGGGCAAGAGTATACAAAACGAAAATAGCAAGATGCTGAGAAACAAGGAAGAAGGTGGATTGAAGGAGGTACCAATCTTCGCGGGACATCACAATGTTACAGTATATCAAGCGACCACACGTGGCGTAACCCGAAATCTGATCGTCATTCAATCCTGCGACGCCTTACAGCAAAAACAGAGAAAAGACAACAGACTGGCAGGCAGGCAGGAATAAGGACGGACAAACTGACATACCCGACAGACGGGACGGACAGACGAACGGATGGGGCAGGACGGGACAGACAGACAGAAACATACCGACCGACCGACCGGCAGGCAGGCAGGCAGGCTCGCAGATAGACAGACAGACAGACATACCGACCGACCGGCAGACAGACAGACAAACAGACAGACAGACAGACAGACGGACGGCCGGCCGGACGGACGGACGGACGGACGGACGGACGGACGGACGGACGGACAGACAGACAGACAGACAGACAGACAGACAGACAGACAGACAGACAGACAGACAGACAGACAGACAGATAGACAGATAGATAGATAGATAGATAGATAGATAGATAGATAGATAGATAGATAGATAGATAGATAATGTTACTTCAGCGCCGAATACGGTGCAATGGGCAGAAACCAAAGATCTCCAGTTTGAGTGATGTGATGCGACTGTGTGTAATTCCTATTTGTTGCTGAAACCCATAGTCATACCCTCTTTGATAGTTGTTCTGTGAAGAGTCTCTCTTGGTCTTTCTAGGTTTATTTTGTTATTTGCTACCCATCGTAATGCGTGTAGTAGAAGTCTATTTTCATTCATACATGTCAGAAATAAGTCCATCTTTTCTTCTTGTTTATAGAAACATATTGTTATTTAGTGTCTTCTCTTATTTGCATGTTTGACTTGAATTCTTCCCAACCAATATTTAACAGTTTTCTAAGACATTTATTTTCAAATGAATTTAATTTCTTCCCCAATGTTTTCGTTGTCTTTTAACTTTCGCAACCGTACGTTAATAATAATATTACATTGAAGTTGAACAGTATTTGGATGGTATATTTACTTATTGTTCTTTTATTTCCAGGCGTTTGTTAGGTGGTTTAATGCACGTAATGCCAATGCAGTTCTGATAGAAATCTCTTTTGTTGTATCTCCATTTTGTGTTATTTTTCTCACTATATAGGAAAAGTTATCAACTGTTTGAAATGTTTTTCCAATTAGAGTGATTTCAAATCTACAGTTGGTAAAGTAGATTATCTTAGTCTTGTAGATGTATGACTTGAAGATTAATTTGTTCTGAAAGATGACAAAGTCGATTTAACATGTGCCTTAGCAGGAGATTGATTTAATAAGGCTAACCCATCTTCAAATCAAGATCACTAAGAGTTCTGTCGCCTGTCTAATTTCTACCAAAATGTTAATTTTGGCGTACGTTTTCTTAGCTCAGTTAATAGCCAAGCTAAAATGTAATGGTGACATAATTCATCCTTGTTTTACTCCTTTTTCTATGTGAAAGATTGAGACCTCTGCTCTTTTGTTGTAACACAGTATCTTGAGTTATCATATAAAGCCTTAATTACTAAATATCTATTTGGAAAGCCGTATTTTGGCAATAATTTTCCATATTGTTGGCCGGTACAGACTATCACATGCCTTTTGAAAATTAACAGGGTTGATAATAAATTGGGATATATATATATATATATACCAGTAGAGTCCAATACATCGTTCAGTTTTTTAATCATACTTTTTAGATTATCACTGCGCATGACAGTTCACTGGTATTCGTTGCCACAAAAACATATATGATTGCTGTTAATTAATGCAAACATAACTGTTAACGCTATGAGTCTCCCTAGAAATGGTCAGGAATCGGTTGTTGTCTACACAGCAGAGATATACTAAAAACAAATTGTTCATATCTCTATATTTTCTAGGGTAATTTGGGGGAGGGGGGCGGCTCTCAGTGTGTAGCGAAAAAAGAAATTGCCCTTTTACTATCTACGCATTATAGACGCAAAATGACAATAAATTAGGACACACCGAAAATTAAACGATATTTGGGTAGCGTGTAAAGGAGAAAGAATAACCACAGTGGCACACCTCTACACATCTTCAAAGCTAGCATGCAGAATTTATGTGGACATCAAGGTTAATAGCAATAGACACCGTATTTGACGATATTCTCTTTGTTATGAAAGATTACTTTTCACTATAAAAAGGGTTGCATTGTTTCTGATTCTGTCCTTTGCATTATTTGTTGTTATGTCTCTTGGTGCCCTAGTTACCAGAAAGCTTCGTTCCGCTAAATATTGTTCCGTGAAATATGTATTGGTGTCTACTGTACAGTACCATGATTGCCTATTTTGAACTTTCCAAGAGAATTATCGTGTCATGCACAAATCTGACATTCACCTCATCCAATGTATCACCTGTTCTTCTTCTTTAACATTCACTCTCAAAGCTCCCGATGAATCTCTCTCGTAGAACTTCAATCAGTGGCTCTACTAATTCAAGCAGAATGTAGTCCTGAGAATGGAAAAGCAATGTGTTGCAGTTTTATTTGCGCCAATGGCCCGACACATCTGTCCTCGGATGGTGTCACCTGTTCATAGCCGGGACACCATGATAAAAAATAACAGTTATAGCCAAGGTCAGGTTTTGAGCTCATCCGCCCCCACCCCCAACGTAATGTTCGATACAGGATTTTATGACTGCTGCACCAAAAAGGGAATTGTAATTGTACAGATGAAGTGACTACTGGCTTTCACAAGAGGAAAGCCTAACTATATTGACATGTCATCTACTTAGAATTCAATGCTGTATAACATTTGATCTGATAGTTCAATAGAGGGACTTTTAGACCTGTTGCATGCTAGTAAAGGTAAATGTATATCATTTACATGTAAAGGTAAACGTATTGCAGCAACCTGCCGTCGGGAATAAAGATTAGCTCTTCATGTACTAAGCAGCAACTATTAGGTGGGGTTATTAGTTCTTCCTTGCTGTGTTTACTTTCTCCAACGCATGCGTCAGGTACCCATTTGCAGTTGGGACGAATTGAGGAGCATTCGTGTCAGGCAATAAATCACGACCCTGATTTGTGATTTGCCAGGTCGTGGTGTCGAACCTGGCACGATTTAACGCATGGATAGTAAGCATGCTCGCTATCAACTAGGCCAGGGGTCGGCAACCTATGGCACGCGTGTCACACTTGGCACGCCATGCAATTTCAAATGGCACGCAGACTCTTCACGTCAGGGGGACAGCTATATGCGAAATCTCAGAAACTTGTATAAAATGATATGGAATATTGGCACGCTGAATAATTTGAAACCTTAAGTTGGCACACAGCAAAAGGTTGCCGACCGCTGAACTAGGCTATCACGTATGCTGGATTAGCTTGCTTAACCTGCTGTTCTTTCTACCTTACATAAGTGCAGTATTTCTTCTATATTGCTTGTGAGCCGTGGTGGTGTAGTGTTATGTTACTAGCACGTCGATCAACAGACTCAGGTTCGAGTTGTTCGTGGCTTAAAATAAAAATTACTTTTGTGGTTCACACAGCCACAGGGAAGTAGGGTAACCGGTTTCATGTTCTGGGTAGATCGAGGAATGGCGCCGTTGCTACAGAGGTAGTGCGATGGGTTTCTCTAGTCAAGAAATTTCAGCGCATCCACTGACTAGGCAGCTAAGATCAAGTCACCTACACTTATGAGAAAACCACGTTGTGTGACGCTAGTTCATAACTCTGGGTACCTCTACCCTTACGTTTATGTTTGATTCGAAACTTATGCAATCGTGGTACATCTATACAAAAACACACAATTTCTGCAATCGTGGCCGCTAAAGACCTACATAAATACAAAGTGCTAACATATTTTATGAACACAAAAATTAGGATATATTCCTACCTAAACACACGGATTGCTTTTGTGTCGGCTAGAATCTTATTTCCATCTGGACAACAAGAGAATCCTTGCTCTTCCATATGAAATCTGAGATTTTCCAGCAAGATAACGGAACCATGTTTCCATTTTCCACAAATGTTTTCCACTTTCAACCCAACGCAATCATTAACAAATATGACTTCCCTGTCGAGCAGATATTCCAACTCATCCGCAACTGGTTTTAGTGAATATTTGTGTATTGTCTTGCCGTTAGGGTGCCCCAAGTGACTTATAAGCACCACTGACTTGGCATCATTGTTGATCACATATTCAATCATTGGAATAGTGGACACTATTTTGCTGTTGTCCATGATCATCCCCTTTTTTATTGGTACGTCAAAGTCGACACGGATGACCACTCGCCGGGCTCTAAACAAACACTGTTTAATTCTTAATTTGTTTAGCTCGCCCTGCAATATATCAATATATAATTAAGTGAGTTGAATATTCTCTAAGTAGTAATGCACAAATATACAATTGAAGTATATACTGTATTGCTATATATGATAGTGAATATTATAAACATCTGACGATACGCTGATGAGACAGTTTTAATAGCTGCTAATAATGTATCACAATAAACGAATATGAAAAGGAGCCAGAACCCACAAAGGAAGAAGTAAGATACGCAATAGAAGGTTTAAAGAAAGGTAAAGCCCCATGCAATGATGGCTTAACAACAGAAATGATACACGCAGGCGGCGAGGCGGAATAAAGATTTACCACAAACTCTGCTGCAAAATATGGGACATCGGTACATGGCCGGATGAATGGAAAAAATCATTATACGAGTATATACCCCTCCCAAAAAAGGCGACCTTCAGATTTGCTCTAACTACCGAACTATAGCCCTTATAAGTCAAGCAAGTAAAATAATGTTAAACATCATAATGCAAAGAATCAAACAGAAATTAGAGATGGAGATAAACGAAACACATGCTGGTTTCAGATCGGGCAGAGGAACAAGAGATCACATTCTTAACATGAGATTGATCATAGAAAAGTGTAGGGAATTTTCAACTGACCTGCACATGTGTTTCATAGATTACTCAAAAGCGTTCGACTGCGTCCAACACCAGCAACTATGGGAGATAATGAACAGCATGGGTTTCCCAAGACATCTGATTCATCTAATAGAGGAACTTTACCAAGATCAAACGGCTGCAGTGAAGTTAGAGGACGATCTCTCAGAGTGGTTTGAGGTACAGAGTGGAGTAAGGCAAGGGCGCACACTCTCCCCATACCTGTTCAACATCTACGCAGAAAGTATAATGAGGAATGTGAGAGAAGACATTCACAACACTGACTACCACGCTTTAAACATAGGTGGATTCCTAATCCCGGAACTACGCTACGCAGACGACACAGTGCTTCTTTCAAACGATATAAAGGGATTGGAACAACTAATCAAGAACACAAAGAAATATAGCGAAGCACAAAATTTGTATTTAAACACGCAGAAAACAAAAATCATGTCAACAGATATAACAACACAACAACCAAACATCAGAATAGACAATACCGAGATAGAATGTGTGGATAAATTTGAATACTTAGGAGCAAAAATCAACGGTGCAGGAGACTGCATGGCAGAAATAAGGAAGAGGTTGGCAATGGCATATTGCAAAATAACACGGCTGAAAAACATATGGAAAAACATCAAAATAGAAACGAAAGTGCTAATGTTGCGAACTTTTATTTTTCCGGTTGCAACATACGGCTGTGAAACATGGACTCTAAGTAAAACAGCGGCAAAGAGGATGAACGCCTTCGAGCTGAAATGCTACAGGAAGATACTTAGAATATCATGGAAGGATAAAATCAGAAACTCAGATATTATAAACACACTGAATATTCCAGAGTGTTGGTTACTAAACACAATAACAAAAAGAAAACTACGCCTGTTTGGTCATATAAAGAGACACAACTGTTTAGAAAGACAAATAATGGAGGGAAGAGTACCTGGGAAGAGGAGAAGGGGCAGACCAAGAAGACGATGGAATGTCGACATTAAAGATAACATGAATACATCGCTAGAAAATGCAAGCCACATCGCCCAAGACAGAGAGAGGTTCAGAGAGTTCATTGGGAAGACAACGTTCTGGAAGGAATACGTCACATGACAATGTATCACAACTACAAGAAATCGTGAATATTATTGCGAACGAAAGTCAAAAGAAAGGGCTGGTAAAACTCAAGTAACGGTAATATCACAGAATAAATATTCTTCAGAATGCAAAATCAAAGTAGATGGGATCAGTCTGAATGAAGCAAGTCTACATATACAAATATTTCAGGTACATTAATATCATCAGATGAAAGTTGTATTAAAGAAGACAAATGTAGACTTGCCCATGCAATGACAACATTTCACAAAATGAAGATCATTCTATGTAATATTTCTTATTAATATAACATATCAATGTAGGTGAAAAAGAGAGTTCTTAGAAGTTATATGGAACCAAATCTGATTTATGGAAGTGTATCTTGGACACTCAGCGGAACAGTAAAAAATCAAATTGAGGCAGCAGAGATGATGTTTTATAGAAGAATATTCAAAACACAATTGACAGATAACAATCCTAATTACGATATTGAAAGAAATTAATTCAAATAGCACTGCTTACCTTCATATGGAACACAATGTAACAACAAGCAAGTTCAAGAACAAGAAGGGTAAGGGAAGTCTAAGAGAAAATATGATTGACAAACTAGTTTTGTAGTATGGGAGAATATCAGTATCGGAAATGATGGGCACCACATGAAACAGAAAGGGGTGCAAAGGGAACGCATTGCTCTAGGCGGTCCCAGGGTTAGCAGATAACCAAGATCCCAAATGTACCTCCACGCGGTGCACCCTGGAAACAGAAATACAGCAGCTCGTGCTGATTCTGGCCAAATCATTTGGGAATCGTGTCCGAGAATGTGGAGGTAGCAGATGGAAAGAGATTTGACTGCACAAGAGACAGACAATATCTCCGACACCACCAGCAGCACCACATATAGCGACACTGTCGACATACAGTGAAGCTAGTCAGTCCAGTCCGAACATTGGAGGGGCGGCCTATGTAAAATGCACGTAAAGGTAGATGGATGGCGAGAGACAAATATATTTCATACCGAGTACAATGAAACAATGAAAGGACAGAACAGCGCTAGAGGGCAGCGCGAACTGCAAATAGAAAATGAAATGTTCCTAGGAAAGGGGAACTACAAGCTCCGTCAGCTCGAGACGAGCTGCTAGTTAACTGTGTTCCTTACAGGCAGAGAACCGGACACATTCATTGGTGTTTGGTAAAGCAAGAAGACCTAATCCAACTCTAATGTCGAGCCTTCCTTAACCGGAAATATGCTCGCGAAAGGAAAGGGTTCCGTACTCGATGCGCTCAGGCACACAAGGGACAACGATTTAGCCCTGGCCCAACTCTACTTGCAGGTTTTCCTACACCGGAAATACACTTGAAGAGAGAAAGGGTTCAGTACCTGATGGGCTCAGGAGCTTTTGGGACAAGGACGCTCAGCTCGAGAACGCCTTGCTCTCAAACGCGTGGTGTGAGACTCGAACTTGGACAAGGGGTACACGATGTCGTGAATGACACCTCGGCTAAGAGGGCGAAAGAGCCAGGGTCCAACTCCTCTGTTGAGTTCTTCCCCTTAAGGAACCAGGATCACGGATGAGAAACGGTTCAGTACCCAATGGGCACAGGCACAGCACGTCCAATTACACGAGGCAAGTTCATAGACAGTGGAACACCTCGTTCGAGTCAGACGAGAGCAAAAAATCGTATGGGCGAAGAGTCTCCACTACGCGTGCCTGGAGACATATATAGAGGCTGTCACAGGCTAAGGGTAGCCCACCCGAATTGTCAAGGCATGCCGAAATCGGATGTGCTAGGCCTACAAGGCGCATAACGGTGGCACAACGTAATCACGCTCCCGGCGGAAATCGCACGGATATCCGTGAGGGTTACAATGGAGCGAACGAAAAACAAACAAACAAACATGAAACAGAAAGATGTAGAAAGACATGATAACCAACGCCACATGGCATAGACCATAATAAGAAGCATTGACGGACTACTGTTGATTTTTTAGGCACCAATACGATATACAATCGCATCAACCATGACTGTCTACAGTATACAACTTATTGGAAAATTGAAACTGACACCTGTACCTACAACTTACACATGTATCTATAACTTATACCTGTACCTACAACTTATCCCTGTACCTACAACGTACAGCTGTACCTATAACGTAACACGTGCATAACAGCGATGTTGTTATAACATACACCTGTACCTATAACGTACACCCGTACCCTTATTTCACACTCATACCTCAAACCGGTACCCAGAGCTCACACAGGCACTTACACTTGACTCTCTATCTACAGTTCGCACTCATACCACTTGAGACACTATTGAACCACCTTGAGTAAGTGTACAAACTGCAGGCTAAAATTACTGACTTAAACCCTGTAAAAACCACATACTAAAATTACTAATGCAATCCCTATACAAATTGCAGACTAAAACTTGTAATTTAAACCATGTACAATTTAAACCATAAAAACTAAAATAAACCATGTACAAACTACAAACTAAAATACTGCAGTTAAAATTTACCATCAAGCGAGGTGTTCTGGACAAAAAAAATATTCCAGGAAGTATTTTGCCTTCTAAAAATTCTAGACCTGCCCCACCACTTGTACTCAGGTGGGTAACTTTGTCCTGTGCGCCAAACTTTAAGGCACAAGTGGCGGTGTCTCCACCAACTAAGATTGTGGTTGCGCCCCTGTCTGTTGCCTTGGAAAAGACACAAAAATGTTGGTAAATTCATATTGGTATGGCAACATCGTTTTCTAATCTTTTATTCATACGATTTAATTATGATGTCGCTTAAAGTAGGTGTTTGTGAATTCAGCCACATTAACTGTACTGTTGTAGGGAGGTTATAATGAGCAAGTGACATTCAAAGAATAACATGCAAATAACAGCGACGTAAATTTGTTATTTACCTTTCAAACAGTTAACAATATGATTACATGTATCAGTGGGTCTGTCAAAGCGATCCATTCTCAATTATTAGGTATTAGTATATTGATTATCCTCTTCGCACACCGGACACGACCATATGTGCTCAGATCTTCGATTCAATAAATTTCTCAGGGTGTAAAGGCAGATGGTTTCGGTTCTGTGTTTGTTATCTGATCTTATAGAAATCTTTGTCATATTTTCTCTACTGGTCACGCCCATCCTCACTCTCAATTTGCCTATTCTCGATATTGATTCATCTCAACATCCTCTGATTGTGAGGACTCACGAAGAGCAATGAATATCTGCTAGGTCCATAGGCTGACCATCTGTTGTGGTGGCGATGTTAGCTAATTGGACGACCCGTTAGCTTTCATCCACATCTGTGAGTCTAGTGACAAAGATAAGTTTTCGTATTGATACCCGCATTTTTGCTCTCTTTAATGGCTCCATACATCCTGCGTACATCACCTGTTTTGACTTTCTGAATCATATTCATTGAATCACTTAGTATACACACATGGGTATAGTCTTGCAATTCCAGCAAGTTAAGTGCCTGAAATTATCCTTAGTTATACAGTCCCGTGGGTCAAAGACATTAAATTGTCCTGTGAAGTCGTCGGACTTCAAAAATGACGCTGTTTAACTTTTAAAGTATTTTTATTTGGATGTCGATATAAAGTATACTGAAAGTAACCAGTGAACATCACGGACATATTCTTCTTCTTCTTCTTCTTCTTCTACTACGTTCGCTCTCATATAATTACAACGAATATATCGTGTGATTCCGCCGGGAAGCGTGAAGTACGTTGTGCTGCAAGTTCCACGTAGAGCTGTTTTATTTGCATCTCGGTTGGCCAATTGTGGTCTGGACGTCCGAGGTCCAGCACATCCGTTTTCGTCATGCCTTTAATTCGGGTAGTAGGTTTCCCTAGTCCGTGATATTCTGTCTATCTATCGCCGGGCACGCGGGTGTGTGGTGACTCTCCGCCAAGACGATTGTCGTTCACGTCTATCTCACACGAGGGATTCCACCATCTATAAACTTGCCTCGTGTAATTGGACGCACTGCGCATGTGCCCTACGGGTACTGAAGCGTTTCTCATCCACGGGCCTCGTTCCGTAAGAGGAAGAACTCAACAGAAGAGCTGGACCCTGGCTCTTTCGCCTTCTTAGCCGAGGTGTCGTTCACCAACATCGTGAACCACTCGCCCAAGTTCGAGTCTCACACCACACGTTTTGAGAGCAAGACGTTCTCGAACTGAGCGACCTTGTACCAATAACGCCTGGACACATCGGGTACTGAACCCTTTCTCCCTGCAAGTGTTTTTCCGGTATAGGAAGGCTCGACATTAGAGTTAGGCCAGGTCTTTTTTCCTTGCCGGGCACCCATGATTGTGTCTGGGTCTTTGCCCATAAGGATCACAGGTAACTAGAAGCTCGTGTCGAGCTAACAGAGCTTGTAGTTCCTATTTCCTTGGAACGTTTACACTTTCTATTTGCAGTTGTCGCTGCCCTCTGGCGATGTTTTGCCTTTTCATTGTACCCGGTATGAAATCCACTCGTTTTTCGCCATGCATCTACCTTTTCGTGCCTTTTCCATTGGCCGCCTCTCCAATGTTCAGACTGGACTGACTAGCGTCACTGTGTGTCAATAGTGCCGCTGCATGTGTTGGTGCTGGTGGTGTCGGAGATATTGTCTGTCTCTTACGCATTCGAATCTCTTTCCATCTGCTACCTCCACATTTTCGGACACGATCTCCAAAAGATTTGGCCAAAATCAGCTCGAGCTGCTGTATTTCTGTTTCCAGGGTGCACCGCCAGGAGGTACATTTGGGATCTTGGTTATCTGCTAACCCTGGGTCCGCCGAGAGCAATGCGTTCTCTTTGCACCGCACGGACATATTCAAATAACGTCATCCTCGAAGGATGAATATCAATGAATTAACAGGACTGTATATAATTGACCAAGCTTTCGGTCGATGTTGAATGGCAGATAGGCAACCTGCTTGAATTTACGTTTGCTTCGACCATATCCATCGTTCTTCCTGCTCACATAGTGAGTATTATTGTCAAAATTATGGAAGAGTCGATTTAACATAACTGTCGCGGATTGTATATATATATATATATATATATATATATATATATATATATATATATATATATATATATATATATATATATATATATATATATATATAATTAATCTTGGTTAGTGCGATTGATACGAAAATACATTGATTGTTGATGATACTTCGTGTCGTCAGATAATTCTGGTCAGTGAAGGCGATCGACGATGCTAGCAGGTTCTTTATTTAAATAGGCGTAGGTTTTAATGGCACAATCACATTCATTAGTTTCTTTTTAGCTTATTTAAACGGTGTTGTTAACATACTCCGCAGCAACATATTGTACTAAATTCTATATTAACAATATAACCATGTGTACATGCGGACAGGCAATTTTTAGTGCAGAGCTATACTACAATAATTCCTCGAATATGAAATGCTGATAAAAATTAACACTGTGACTTAAAGAAACAACACTGAAAGAAAAAAAAAGTACGGTCATCTGTACGAGCTATAAAACCAGTCTAGTTTATAGAAGAGAATAATCTTCAGAAATAAACATTCCAAGAGAGCAATAAAGTATTCTGAAGATAGAGTATTGTATACTGATTTCTTGGGCAGTAAGTTTTTCTGCAGCATTCGTTCTATCATTCAGTTGTACCAGATCTTCACTCAAAAGTTAACCATCTTGGCAGCTGTTGTTCCCTGGCCCCAATACAAGCAACCAATTATCATTTGTTGGTCATTATGAAAACATGTGTTAATTTAAAACATTAATCCAAAAATATGATTAAACAAGAGGATCAGAAATGGGCATCATCATCATCAGGTGCCAAGCTTGCTGGCGTAGGCGATCATGGCTCTACACAGCTCTCTATATCCAGGATTATGTATCAAGATCAATGTTGTTTCCCTGCCTAAATAAACTGTCTAATATTTTCTCACGTTGTCGCACTCTGTCTCTGTTGCCTTCAATCTTGCCTGTTGTGACTATGTTCTCCAAACCTCCCTGTCTCATGAATTGGCCAAAAACTGAAGATTGTCTTTTTCTTATATTATTGATTAAGGTCCGTTTCGCATGTAAATCTTTCAACGCATCCACATTAGATTTTTTTCTGCAGTCTATTGTATTTTCAGCCTTATTCTATAGAACCATATCTCTATTGCCTCTAATTTCACATTTTCCTGTTTGTTTGTTATCCAGGCTCGCATCCATATGTTAGTATAGGAGTTATATAGCACTGCAGAACTCTCTTCTTCATCTCTAGTCAATAGTTCAAATATATTACAGAAATGATCCATTAAGAAAAATAAATTCTTCAAAATACAT
Organism: Meghimatium bilineatum; assembly: GCA_034231615.1. Lineage (NCBI taxonomy): Eukaryota > Metazoa > Mollusca > Gastropoda > Stylommatophora > Philomycidae > Meghimatium > Meghimatium bilineatum. Next base: position 44,275,730 of record CM067311.1, read on the forward strand.
ATTTGTGTAACTACTATTAAAATTGAAACTTTCGCTCAAACAAGGATACATGAAAGTAACAGAGAGCGTAGAAGATACATGCAAGTAACGTAACAGAGAGCGTAGAGGATACATGAAAGTAACGTAACAGAGAGCGTAGAGGATACATGAAAGTAACAGAGAGCGTAGACGATACATGAAAGTAACGTAACAGAGAGCGTAGAGGATACATGAAAGTAACAGAGAGCGTAGAGGATACATGAAAGTAACAGAGCGCGTAGAAGATAGATGAAAGTAACAGAGAGCGTAGAGGATACATGAAAGTAACAGAGAGCGTAGAGGATACATGAAAGTAACAGAGAGCGTAGAGGATACATGAAAGTAACGTAACAGAGAGCGTAGAGGATACATGAAAGTAACAGAGAGCGTAGAGGATACATGAAAGTAACGTAACAGAGAGCGTAGAGGATACATAAAAGTAACAGAGAGCGTAGAAGATACATGAAAGTAACAGAGAGCGTAGAGGATACATGAAAGTAACAGAGAGCGTAGAGGATACATGAAAGTAACAGAGAGCGTAGAGGATACATGAAAGTAACGTAACAGAGAGCGTAGAGGATACATGAAAGTAACTGAGAGCGTAGAAGATACATGAAAGTAACAGAGAGCGTAGAGGATACATGAAAGTAACAGAGAGCGTAGAGGATACATGAAAGTAACAGAGAGCGTAGAGGATACAAGACATGAAAAAGGTAGAAAGTTTAGAGACTCAAAACATGAACGTAAAAGAAAATGTAAAAGACACAAGATATGAAAGTACCCGTGCGAGTCTCGATTGTACACTCCTAGATATATAGCGACATCGACGGGACAATCTGGTTCGCGTGTGATCGCCACGACACACCCGGCCGAGCGTGATCAGACCCTACGAGCGCCCTACTATCCGGCGCTCCTACGATCGACGCTGGAGTCTGCTAGTTTTGCGTTCCAGGCGTTTTTCCTTCTTTGGGTCAATTGACCACGGATTGACATTCTGCTTCACTATATGAAACCAATCCCGGAGGAGAACTCTTGCTGAAGGTAACTCCAGGATTGACAATTCGGAGTCACTATATGAAACCATTCGATCATGCTAATAGTAACTCCAAGACTGTCGCCGGATTGATAATCCGGTGTCAATAAATATGATTACTTCCGGAGTCATGGTGGATCTTGCCGAACACATATTACTCTCGTATGGTCTTTTTTACAAAGTAGATATTTTTGGAGATTCTAATCTACGGAATTACGTGCTGTGAGTGGTACTCCCGGCAGACGGTGTACCCCTTCGTTGAGAGTGAAGGAGTACATATGGGAAAGCGAGTACAGTGAAGTCAATCCTCTACGACTATTGAACCCTTTTTAACACTTTGGGTGTAATCTGCTAAATGTTGATAATTAAGTGTGACAGTTTCCTGAAGTTGTACCTACCTGTACAATAGCATCTGTCACTGCTCGGGTTCCATGAGAAAAATCATCCAATTCGAAATGACCTGGAGTGCCATTCCAGACGATGGTGTTAGCTTGAGAGATGACTTGAGTCAATAATTGAGTGGTCTTGTCTCCCACGTCAACACAAACCATACCTGGCGAAAGATGAAAGTAATGTTTCTGGCTAACCGAATACATAATACTCTGATAGACATTTGTTTCCCCAGCAGATGAAGACGAATATGCAATGAATGACCTTTCCATTGGTCACTAGTTGTATACTTGAAGTAGACTAGCTGTTTTTTGCACGAGACTCCCAGTATACAAATAGTCTGTCTATCTATCTATCTGCCCGTCCGTCCATCCATCTATCTTCTATGTATCTACCTACGTACCTACATACCCACCTATGTACCTTCCTAAGTACCTGCCTGCCTGTCTGCCTGCCCGCCCCTCCAATCTATCTATCTATCTATCTATCTATCTATCTATCTATCTATCTAT